>CBVK0100683241.1:0-11025 GCA_900067695.1 Picea abies
AGTGGTTTAAGAGATTTTAGAAGGTAAACAATAAAGTGAAGATATGAGTGTACTATAAGTCAAAGTGAATACAAAAGAAATAATTTAAATAATATAATTAATGGATAAATTAGCAAGTGGAAAAGTGGTTAGAAGTGGGTTAACCCTAAAATAAGGAAAGTGAGTTAAGATGGTTAAAAGGTAACCCCTTGAGGAAGCTACATGAAAGTATAAATAAGAGGCAGAGCTCTCTCATTTTAATCACACTTGAGAATATTGAATATATACAAGTGACTGAGGTAACCAAAGTATATCTAAGATGAATTTCAGAGGGAAGGTGAAGTAAAAAAGGCCGAAATTCAAGCAAGGATAAATTATTTTGATGATGCTTTCTAAGGTATGTAATTTACAAGTCATCTCACCATTTTCACAATAACATTTTTTCTAGAATGATTCAGACCGTGAAATTGGGAGGCCATTGATGAAACATATCCAAGTATATTTGATACAAATTTTATCTTGTGGGTTGTTGTATTTTTGGAGTTACACACCGTGGAAAATAGGGTTTGTGGCTAGTCCTAAAACTAGTCTAAAACAGGTGTTTCGAGTAAAAACGTCATAACTTCTTCATAACAGATCCAAATTTAGTAAGAAAAATTGTGTTTGTTAGAGTATAGTATTTAGTATTTTGTGTACAATTTTCATATCCATACAACAAATATTTTATGCAGGGCACACTCTACAAGTGCGATCTCTAGAATAATATAGAATTCAAGAAGGTATTGCATTTTTGCTATAAATCCTTTTATGAGAGGTTCCAAGTAGTGACACCTGGAGGACTTGTATAAAACAAGCTGAATAAAATTGTGTACTATTTTTAGATCTTTATTCATTACAGGTACATAGTTATGATTATTCCAAGTTAGGGTTGTTGACTAATCCAAAACTAGTCATGTGAGACTAAAGTAAAGTTTAATGAAAATGTTATTCTCTTGTTGCTAAAGTTAAGAAAGGTTTGCAGGCATGTAATCATATACACTAGGTCTATTACAGAGTTAAAAATCAGATTTGGATGATTAAATTGATGAGGGCTTTTGATTCAAGTACATGTTGGGTACATGGTTGAGACAAGTAGTTGATGAGAGTTGATGAGTTGGCACATACATGAGGTGTATAGTTGATGATGTTGGTACATCTTGATGAGTCATAGTTAATGATTAGTTGGTACATTATTGGTACATACGTGGTACATGGTTGGAGGCACTTGTTAGTAGTATTTTTGACACATGGTTTATGGATGATGTAGCATACTTGTATTGGTATATTATTAGAAACACATATTAATCTTGGTGATGATTATGAGTTGTTGTGTTATGCTTGGTTGATGCACATCTTTAAGAGTTGTCTTGGTGATTGATCATGATGAGTATATCTAATTTGGTTGATAAGAATGATGAGAGAGGTTGTTGTGATAGGTTGTTTGGACAGGTTGTTGTGATAGGTTATTCGTACAGGTTTGGTGCATGGTTGATGCACTCATTGATGGTACATGTTGAGGTACATGTTGATGCATGGTTGATGCACTTGCTTATGGTCCATGTTGATTACATGTTGTTTGGTACAGGTTGGTGCATGGTTGATGCACTTTTTCATGGTAAAGGTTTATTATAGGTTGAGGCACAGGTTGATGCATGGTTGATGCATGGTTCAGGTTATTGGTACTGGTTGTTTGGTGCAGGTTTATTGGTACAAGTTTATGACAGTGTATCTCACAGTGAAAGTGTGACAGTGGTTCTATCATTATACTTATACATCAGGTGGTTGGATGGGGCAAGGAAAGGTGGTTGTAGCCACCTTCCAGATGTAGCCGAAGAACATAGGGGCTTGTATCCTCCTTCTAGTTGTAGCCAAATAATTGGGGAGTTGGAGCTTCTCTCAGGTTGTAGCTTGCGAAACTAGGGGGTTGGAGCCTCCTTCTAGTTGCAGCTGGAAAACAAAGGAAGTTGGTGCTACCAATGAATGTAATTCTTGAAGACATATAAGAAAAATGATTATGTGGTTTTTGCCCGCTTTGGGTTTCCAGGTAAAACACTGGTGTACTGTGTATGTGTGTGATTGTTCATTTGTTCATTTTTTATTTAATCTACAACTATTGTATGATAATGATACATTGATATAACACTTTCATTTTATGGTGAAAAGGGATTAAATTTCTCTATTATTGATTCTCACCCCCTCTCAGTAATCCAACAATTGGTATCAGAGCCGGTTCCTTTAGGAAACAATTTAACCACTCGAAGGAGATCATATATTATTATGAGAATGGAGTACCAATGTTTAATGGTCAGAATGGTTTTAAGTATGAGATGTGGAGCAGAAGGATGAAAGTATTTTTACAAGCATAAGGACATTATATTTTGCTATCAGTTGTTATAGAATATGAGAGTTCAAACAGGGAAAAGATTGTAGCCAAGAAGGAATTGAAGAAGAATAACAAAATAGCAATGGATTTCATATGGGAAGGATTACCTAATACAGTAAGAGAAAAGGTTGGTAAATGTTCATCATCCAAAGAACTTTGGGATAAGTTACATGACATATATTCTTCACCCATCGCAAATTCAAAAAATGCCAAAGAAGATGCAGATACAGATCAATAAAAATTATTTTCACCATGTCAAACATATTCAGAAGATGAAGAGTACATAATCACCAGAGGTATGTTTTTTTTCTTTAATTGTGAAAAATGTGGACATCTTGAAATAGAATGCCATGAAGGAAATGAGACAGAAAAACTAATTGAAAAGGAAGACAATTATGAAGCAGAATTGATTAGTACTTTAGATGAAATAAGAGAATAAAACAAGTCACTCAAGAAAGAACTGATGAAACAAAAGGAAAGTGTTCATATTTTTTAAGAAGAAAAACAAGTCATTGAGAACTTAAGAACTCAGCTAGAGAAGCCAGAAAGATCGAAGAAAATTTTGAATATCAGAAATAGTATTTGGAATCCAACATAGAAGCACAGAAGGAAGAAGCAAAAATGTGAGAGGAGATATTGACAGATCATCTTAAGGAAAGAAATACCGATCTAAACCAGCTTGAGGAAGAGTTTGGTCAAGAAGAAAAAGGACTTGAAGAAGAAATAATCACATTAAAAATTCATCTTGAAGAAGCGAAAAGAACAGAAGAAGTGAGGAAGTCTCCGATAATGAATAAAGAAGAAGAGGTTGAGAATATTGAAGAAGAATTTGTCACATTAAGAAGTAAAATTGTCAAGATCAACAAGAAAGTTGAAGAGACAAAAACATCCACATTAGTTATAGAGAATGAAGAGAAGCACTGTAGGTTGCTAGAAAAGAAGAATGAAGAAAATAGAAAGAGTTATGCAGAAGTACTCAAAGGAAGGAATCATGGTCAACCAAAATCTAAGAAAACTATTGAAGATACATCATCAAGAAGACCATCCATGTTCAATCCACAAAGAAAATTCAATCATATTCATGATTAGTCAAGGAAAAAATTCAGAAGAACTACACCACAAAGAAGATCATTCACTCCCAGGTATGCAAATTTATTTTATGGTTATTGTTTTTGTTGTACTAAATTTAGACATAAGGTTGCAGATTGCAGGGATTATAAAAGAAATGTTCAAGCAAGAAATTCCTGTGGCCCCACGTAACATTGAATGTTACAAATGTCATAACTATGGACACATAGTTAGTGATTGTAGAAGCATGATCGATACTTCCATGAATGATAAAAATGATATCAGATGTAAGAAAGTGTGGATAAGAAAACACAAAGAACAGGTGAAAAAATACTAGGTCCCAGAGATCGCAAGATTGACAATAAAAAGAGATGAAGAAAAATCTATAGAGAAAAATAAACATGTCAGATACATAAAGGTTTGGAAAACAACTGAAAGAAAAGAAGGACATGTAAATAAGGAACAGGTTCAAGAGATTGTACTTTCAAGCATTGTAGTGAAAGATGAATCCATAGACAGAAAGAAACAAGTTAGAGCTCAGAGAGATGATGAATCTACCAATGAAGATGATGATGAATACACATCCGAGAAGAAATTGTTCTGAGAAATCTAGTTGAGAGACTCCTAGGTAATATGAATATTAGATAGGGAGAGTCTATGTGATATCTGTAACAAACCAAAGAACCATCCTTTGAGTAACTTGCAGAGTTTTAGAAGACAAATCCAGAGAATTCAATTAGCAGAAGTATATTTTGATAGATTAATCATAGTATAGTGATAAATTGGTCAACATTATGGACAATTGTGCAAGTAGGGTCTTGGAAAGTATGGAAAGAGATGGATTCGTAAGAATACTTAGCAGGTTTGGAAAAATATATGATAGTGGATGAGATCATGGATTCATATATTGGTTCAGAGACAAAGGAACATTATCATAATGGATGATAATTACACAGGAAATGGCTTGAACAATGCTAATGGATTCCAAATTGACAGGTATATTTTGGACACATACAGTGCATACATCAGTTCACATTCAAAACAGATTAATGCTCAAAAATAACAATGACAAATCTTCCTACGAACTATGGAAAGGAAGCACATACAACAACCTCTACATCAAGGTAACTCAAGGTAGTATTTTATTAACTAAAATTTATGTTGATGATATTTTTTTCGCAAGTACTAATGACAGGTTAAGCCAGAAATTTGCAAAGGATATGCATAATGAATTTGAAATGTCATTACTTGGAGAAATATCCTTCTTTCTATCTTCAGATATGTCAAAGCAACCAAGGAATTTTTATTTCTCAAACTAAGTATATCAGAGAAATGCTAAAGAATTTTAGAATGGAAGATTGCAAACTAGTTACCACTCATATGCAAACCAATTGCAAGTTGAGCAAAGATGATGATTCAGAGTCTACATACTAGAGGCAATACAAGTCAATGATTGGTAGCTTACTATAGGTGGCAACATCCAGACCAGATGTAATGAAGGCGGTTGGACAGGTGGCATGATTTCAATATATCTCAAAGGAACATAAGATTTTGTATTATGGTATCCAAAAGGAAAAGATCTATCACTTATTTCCTACATAGATGCAGATTGGGTAGGTTGCATTGATGAACGACGAAGCACCAGTGGAGCAACGTTCTACTTGGGTGAGTGTTTAGTATCATGGTTAAGCAAGAAAGAATCATCAATATCCTTATCTACAACCGAGACATAGTATATTGCAGCAAAAACATGTTGTACACGGGTTCTATGGATGAAACAAACTCTGATAGATGTACAGGTTGAGTATGATGATACCATTCCAATCTATTGTGATAATACAAGTGCCATCAATATCTCAAAGAACCCAGTGATTCACTCCAAAACAAAGAACATCCCAATCAAGTATTACTTTCTATGGGAACATGTTGTAGATAAGAACACCAGAGTTGAATATGTGGGAACAAAAGAACAAGTGGCAAACATCTTTACAAAATTGCTTCCACGGGAAGCCTTTGAGTGTCTTCACTAGAGACTCATAGTAATTTCTACTTCAAAATGAATTCTTTTGAATGGTTATCTTATATGACTTAGATTTACATGAGGAAGCACCATAAAGAGGATAGTTCAAGTTGGGAGATTAGTTTCAGGAAGATTTCATTCAGGGGGAGTATCCCCAAGGACAGTTTAGTTAGGGGGAGTATCCCCATATGGAAAGATACCTTTTCCATTGATGAAAAAGGGGGAGAAATTTAACATACACAGGATAGAAATGCTTGGAGAGAGAGAACAGAGTCATGTAGACAGGGGGAGCAAACCCAAGGAGAGTTCAGTTAGGGGGAGAATCCCCATAGGGAGATACCCTTTTCCATTGATGTCAAAAGGGGAGAGATAGAAACATTGATGAGGAGTATAAGCATGAATGTTATCATGACTAAGAGTTTCCATCAATGTTGGTGTTGCCATCAATGCCAAAGGGGGAGATTGTTAGAAAATTGACTTAGGTTGATGAGCAGTTGGTATGGATTGTTGGTTTTCATTGATTTCAACCTTTGGAGAGTGATATTGTAGATTGATGTCAACCCTTAGTGATTGATGTCAACCCTTGGAGAAATTCCAGTAGTGAATTCCGATAGCACAAAGGTTTGGGTAATGGGCCCAAGTTTGTTTGATGTATAATGGTATGAGTTTTAATATATTTGAAGGTAAGACTATTCTATATGGATAGTACATGTCATTCCATTTCTGGTGGTATGTGGAACGTCACATAACTCCTCACAGTTAGATATTTATGGCCATGTGAAGTTGGAGAACCCAGGTTTGGGTAATGGACCCAAGTTTGTTTGATGGATAATGGTACGAGTTTTGGTATATTTGCAGGTAAGAATATTCTATATGGATAGTACATGTCATTCCATTTCCATTGGTATGTGGAACATCACATAACTCCTTATGGTTAGAGAGCTATGGCCATGTGAAGTTGGGGAACCATCATGAGTCATCTAGAAGCCCCAAAAGGTCAAAGTAGTCAAAGTGGTTTAAGATATTTTAGAAGGTAAATAATAAAGTGAAATGATGAGTGTAATATAAGTAAAAGTGAATACAAAATAAATTATTTAAATAATACAATTAATGGATAAATTACTAAGTGGACAAGTGGTTAGAAGTGAGTTAACCCTAAAATAAGGAAAGTGGGTTAAGATCGTTAAAAGGTAACCTCTTGAGGAAGCTACATGAAAGTATAAATAAGAGGCAAGGTGTTATGAACATAAATATACACAAATAGATATTCATAACATAATAATTAATTAACAAATAATAATTATTAATAACAAAAGGACATGAATATTGGTTAAGGGCACCCCTGCATGGGTATATAAATGAGCCCTCATTCTCAATTGTATATCATCTTATCTATTCATATTTTATACATTATTCCTACATGGATTATTATGTTATATTCCAAGTATTTTGGATAGTTCTTGTGTGAGGGAACTTTGTTCGTCTCATTTGGTATCAGAGCTTCATTTTTCTGATCTCGGCCTTTGGCTAGTCTCTTTATCAGAGCTTGTCTGAGCCAACTTTTGGCTAACCTCCATTTCTCAGAGTTTCATTGATCTAGTCATTGACCATAATCAGGCCTTTGGCCACCAAACGTTTGGTCAGATTTCGTTGCCCTTGGTAGCAAAACTGTTAGCCTTTTGTCCACCACACTAATTGGGAAGAGTTTCTCAGCCTCGGGCCCTTGTCCATTTTACAGACCATAAATATAGCATTTGGTCATTCACTATTCATCTATTAACAATCATTTTGTTGCCATATTGTTTAAAAAATATATAAAAATAAATTAATGTTGCTTAAAAACACTATATTATCAAGTCACATTCAGATTCCATTGAAGGAAAAAGTAATTTGCTGAAAATTTTAAAAGCCCAAAATTTTTGTTGAAGAAAATATCAGTCTGCTGCACATTCAAAGAACATCTAAACCAGATTAGGTTTTTCATTCTACCGCTAGAACATTAAAAATACAGAAAATAATTCTCTGCAATCCCTACATTTACTAGCAGTCTGTACAGACTTGAATTAATTGCAAAATTCAGAAAAAATAATAATAATAAAATTATTCAAAAGAAAAGCAGAAATTGTGTTCCACATCCACCATACAACCGCCAATTGTGCTTGATGTAATCCATACACATTCATCTCATTCCGTACAAATTCTACCTGCTGCTATCATTCCGTACAGTCATCGGTTAAAATTGATTGATCCAGTGCCATTACCACTCCATACATATCCACGATTGGTCCGTACAGGTTGCTCGATCTACCCCCGTACAATTTAATAAAATTGAACAACTAGCTAATTAAACCGTACATTGTTATTGCATCCATACCATCCGCCAATTAAAACAATCGCTGCCATATGGTACAATTTTGATAGCCAATTAACCCGTAAGATTCACTATTGCAATTCTGTACATTTAATCATTGCCTTACCAGTCGGACATAGCCGTATATCAAGGGTCATGATTATTCCCTCAATCTCTGTTATAATAATTAAAAGTGGATCATTAAAAATTCAAGGAAATATAGCATTTGGGAGGTCAATTCCAATTAAGGTAGTTGTTAATATAAGTTGTAAAATTACTTCAAAAGTTTAGAGAATAGGTGCCAAAGTTCCAAATTCAAAATTTTAAAGAGATATACAAAAGAATAATTAATATTAAGTGGACACTTTTAAAAGAAATAAAAATAAAAAAATAAAAAAAGTGGGGACAATAAATTATTAAAAGTGAAGCAAAGGAAGTGGAAGTATATTAACTCTTTTATTTCCATTCCTAAGTTCAATTTTATGAAAATATTATTAAAAGAGTTATATTGGAAAGTTGCAAGGTAAGCTTCATTTGTTTATTTAAATTGTGGAATTAGAGATATCCACAAAAAGACAAAGAAGGTATTTTAGAAGTAAAGTGAAAATAGTAACTTTAAAGTTATTAAAAGGATTATAAATAATTTGAGTTCAAAAATTACAAGGGATCCAGTTAAATTAACAAAGAGATATATAACCTCCATAATCAAAGTATTATTTATTGTAAATTTGCAACGAAAAACAAAATGGAGTCTAAAATGACGAATGAAAGATTTTTTTATGAAGGATGTTGCATTTCAACTTACAGGTTATTTACATTAAAGGGGATTATTCAAGGAAGAGAGGTTAACAATGTTATCAACATGACCTAGGATGAAAATTCTATTAATATTAATTTGGCGAATCGATTATTTATTTCGGAGCATAACATGAGTGAAAAGACAAATATGTTTTGCAAGAGACAATATGAAATTAAAGACTTACAAGTAACAATTGATGATTATGAATATATATCTCAATTCAATGTTACAACTATGTTTCAAGAAGAGATTGACATCATTCTCGGGTTACACTGGTTAAGAAAACTAGGAACCTTCATTTTAAACATGGAAAAAAAGTTTGTGACTTTTCCCTATAAAAAGAAGATGATGACTCTTCAAGACATTACTATGAGGTCAAAATCGATAACATGTTCATCAAAAGACCTTAAATATATCTCAAATGTGACCCTTCCAGATAATCAGAACTTGATATCAAAGATGCAAAAGAATATGATGAAGCTACTGCTAATAAAAAACAAGAAATATCTCGCTTAAAAAATCATAGTGAAAAACTACTTACTCAAATTAAGAAGTCAAGGGATACAAAACAACGTGTCGAGGAGTTGGAGCAAGAGAATCAAGATCTCGGGAAGAAATTATCAGGAAAGGATGAAGAAGCTTCTTGTTTGAAGAACCTTAATCAAAATTTGCTTGAACAAATTAAAAAGATGAAAGATGAAAAGCCCGAGAATCAAAATATTATAAATAAAGTCGGCAAATCAGAAGATGAAGAACTTTCATGCCTAATGGTTCATAATCAAAATTTACTAACACAAATTAAAAAGTTGAAGCATGATAAGAAGACTTTGCAAAAAAATCTAGATCACAAAACATCATTAGTCAATAAGGAAATGATGAAAGACCCAATCAACCTTACAACTCAAAAGGAGACAAATCCAACTGATGTAAAGAAGTTTTGAAATGTTGAGGTACAAACAAGACAGAGATTTGAAGAAAACTCAATTCCAAAAATTAATCAAGAAAAAGCTACAAGTATAAGAAGTAAAGATCAAGTTGCGAGGATGCCTTATCGACATCCTAATCACAAAAATCGATACTTCGACCAATCAATGTATCAACAAAAACAAATACCTGCTATGTCGAAGAATATTACTTCCACTACAAGTGAGGGTCAAAATAGAAGTGATCATGGGAGTAGAAATGTATCAATTTCTTTCCAAGAACCCTATAAAAACCCAAATCCGCAGAAGATCAAATTAGGATGGGCAGACTCCTTTACAATTTGACAGTTCTGCTCAACACTTAGAATATCCTATCGTCTCAGGTCCTCAACGATTATTAACTCAATAATGAAGAAGATTGAGACAACAATTACAAGCTAGAGCAAGAGATAAGTATTCCATAAAGTATTCTTTGAGGACAAAGCATTTTTAAGGGGAGGTCAATGTTATGAACATATATATACACATAAATAGATATTCATAACATAATAATTAATTAATTAATAATAATTATTAATAATGAAAGGACATGTCTCAAAGGACATGACTATTGGTTAAGGGAACCCATGTGTGGGTATATAAATGAGCCCTAATTCTCAATTGTATATCATCTTATCTATTCATATTTTATACATTATTCCTAAATAAATTATTATGTTATATTCCAAGTATTTAGGATAGTTCTTGTGTGAGCGGACTTTGTTCGTCTCACAAGGCTCTCTGATTTTAATCACACTTGAGAATATTGAATATATATAAGTGACTGAGGTAACCAAAGTATATCTAAGCCTAATTTCAGAGGGAAGGTGAAGTAAATAAGGTCGAAGTTCAAGGGAGGATAAATTCTTTTGATGATGCTTTCTAAGGTATGTTATTTACAGGTCATCTCACCATTTTCGCAATAATGTTTTTTTCTAGAATGATTCAGACTATGAAATTGGGAGGCCATTGAGGAAACATATACAAGTATCAGTGATACAAATTTCATCTTGTGGGTCGTTGTATTTTTGGAGTTACACGCCGTGGAAAATAGGATTTGTGGCTAGTGCTGAAACTAGTCTAAAACAAGTGTTTTGGGTAAAAACATCATAACGTCTTCATAACAGATCCAAATTCAATAAGACAAAATGTGTTGGTTAGAATACAATATTTAGTATTATGTGTACAATTTTCAAATCCATACAACAAATATTCCGCGCGGAGAACGCTCTACAAATGCGCTCTCTAGAATAAGCCAGAATTCAACAAGGTATGCCATTTTTTTTATAACTCATTTTTTGTGAGGTTCCAAGTAGTGACACCTGGAGGAATTTCATAAAACACGCTGAAGAACAATGTGTACTATTTTTAGAACTTATTCATTACAGGTACATAGTTATGATTATTTCAAGTTAGGGTTGTTGA
>CBVK0100683243.1:0-14886 GCA_900067695.1 Picea abies
TCTAGATATGTATTGCACTTGGTGTTGTTTTGATATATTCATGAGCATACTTTGGATATGTTGTCTCTAATTGTCTCCAATGCTTTGGAAACATGATTTAAAATCTTAAAAATATATTTTATTCGTTAAAATTTAAATATTTTATGTATTTTTTAAAAAACCGGTTCGATCGGTTTATCACTGGTTCCGGTGCCGGTTTCGATTTTTAAAACTATGGTCCTTGGTCGAACGTCCTCCTCTCTCTCCGGTGCAAATCCCTGATCTATCTTTGCCCTTGGCTGGGGTCTCAACATCCATTTGGTGGGATTTTAGCTCTATGGAGGTCCGAACTAATCATCTCCCCATGTGTACCTGTCCATCGGGCGTGGCCCTGCAACATCAACAAATACGCCCTCCATGGGCTCATAAGACACAGGGATCATAGCAATGTCAATCACATCTAATCATCAAGTTATTTAAACATGTGCATGAAACCCCCTTTACCCGGACAGGTGCGCTCAAAGACGTTATGCTATTCTACAAGCCAAGTTTGGAGGGGATGTCGGGACGTCCTATTGGGCTAGTGCTCATTGAATGTAACGAGGTTCAGTTTTTGGGGATCAAGCATAAGGATTGTGGCTGGACCTTGAAGCAAATCTTGTTTAAGTTTCCCACTTGGTGAATATAACTTTTGGTGACAGATTGTGTTTTCGTTTTCAAATCTCATATATCTTCGTATCTTATTTATATGCAAATTGGAAATGTATACAATGTGTTATTTATTTTCCTTTCAGCTATTGTTTTAATGAACCATTTACTGTCATGCAACCTGACTTCAGCTATTGCTTTAGTAAAAAGTTTGTTGTAATGCAACCTATTTGGAGGGTTTGTATCTAAGTATATGTTTTAGAGTTGGAAATTACTTCAAGTCTGAAATTTCATCCAACAAGTAACTAATTTACAAATCATCCATGAGGATGTTTTCATGAGAACATTTTATCAATCCTTGTACGGAGAACCTAGGCTATGGCTTAGAAGCTTAAAGGTTGATTCAATAGAATCATGGGCAGATCTTCATGATGCCTTCTTAAGGTATTGGGGTGAGAACAAGTCATATGAACAGTACTTATCCGAGTTCTATGCCTTGAAGAAGGAGAGGGATGAAACTGTCGCCAAGTTCAATAAGAGATTTCACAGCTTCTATCTCAGGATGCCTATTGTCATCTGACCATCTGAAGTTGCTGCAAGGGTGTTTTACATCTCAACTCATCATCACCCTGATTTAGTTCTTTATCTCAGAGAGAGGAAGTCTTCGTCCTTAGAATAGATGTTTGTTGACGCTGAGGAGATTGAGGACAACATCCAAGCTTGTGGAAGGCTCTTAAATCAAGTTTTGGACGAAGATTTGGAACAGGAACAAGTTTATGAATGTCAGAGATCAGATTTGGGTTTACATTCTTTTCAGTATTGTGATACATCATTTTCAAATTTTAATTTTCCTCTAGATCTTAAAACTACTGAGTTAGATTTTTCTACTATCCAAGATTTAGGGAATTTATATCAGCAAGAAGGTATTGATCAACTCGTGGAAGAAAAAGCTTTTATTCCAAAACACCTCCCTGCTCATATAACTGATCATAAATCTTTTTTTGGTTATGATGATAAAATTGATAAGGAGTGTCAACAGTTTCCAGGACATCTTATTGCTCCTAATTGTTATGATGTATTTATTATTTATGAGATGTGTTTGGCTGAGCAAGAGGATAACAGCGTTGTTAAGGTTGCAGATTTAACACAGGAACAATTTGACCAACAGTTTCATGAGGACATCAGATCCATTGTCTATGAAGAATTAGATCCCGCTTATGGTAGTCGTGGCTCCAAATTACAACCTGGTTTTGAGAAGCAAAGTTTTATATCAGCATGGATTAGACATAATAGCAGCAACTTAGTATATGACTGTTATAGCGCAGAACTTGAAAGGGGCATTAAAACTTTTTATCAAGAGCATATTTCAGTTCAAGACCTCAAGAGCAATGGAGACAGTTTGCAGCCTTTTCCTGTTTCATTTTTAGATTTGCAGAAGGAAGATGTTTGCATCAAAAATGGATTAGTGAAAGCTGAGGATATTCTGAGACAGTTCATCTATTTTACACAACAAGAGGTTGTCGATGAGGTATTCTGTCATGATTTTTATGATCCAGTGGCCTTTCGCATGGAGTTAATTTTTTCAAGAGACCAAAATGTTGCAGCTTTTGGCATACCATTCATTTACAGCAGTAAAAATAAACTGCCCATGGAATTCTTTCTGAAAATGGTATATTCCTCTTGCACTTTCTTATATAGTTGCAAACAGCAAGTTCATTTCATCAATGTACTGTTTGCATGGCTAAACTGGAAGTTCGCCTTTACTTGATCAAATGGTTGATCGGGTTAGTATAGGAGTGTATAAGAATAAACTCACTTTTCTGAGCATTTGGTTTGCAGTAGTTTAGTGTGAATAAAAGACTCCATAGCCCAATAAAGGGACTGGGGTATAGTTGCAGACTTGGTTTTCAGCTGAAATAAGACATGTGACAGGGTTGGTAAACAAAGTAAAAGTGATTGGTGACAAGGGGGGCAGAAATAAAGAACTAAGGCACACAGTCTGCAGTTCTTAGCACCTCACAGGGAAGTGCAATCCCAGTTGGAGCTGATGTTAAATCCTAGGTTTGCACCTCTGCCTTCTATTCCTCCATCAACACATCCATTTGTCAACCCAATTGTTTACTTAGTTTTTCTTTAAAGGTGTGTTGGGTCATTTTATTTTGTTTTTTATCTTCCTATGTGTTTTTCGCCTTTTCCTGGTTTTTTATAAGGTTAATACTTGTCATGATTTGAATTAAATACAACACGTCACCATGGTTATGTCGCTGTTGGGTTACAAACGGGTTAAGTTAGGTCTTTAATGCAAAAAGATGTTGATTGCAAGAATAGCCCTATTCTTGCAAACAATAGAAAACAAGCTGTTTCATGGGTTTTAACGATCGCATAAGATTTGAAAGTTTGAATTTATGTGTTGGCGCCCCACATGCGTCTGTATCTCCTGGTGCACTTGAGATCGCGCGTACTTTCCCTAGTTAAACTATCATTACCAAATTCATGCTGAAGATCATGCATGTGTGCGCCATGAATTTGTATCATTGCAGGGTCGCAGATTATAATTTTGGCAGGTGGTAAAGAAATTTGAAGCATCGCATACATTCGACCATCACTTCCAGCAGGAGTAGCAAGCACATGATGGTGTCTCCACAAGAGCGATGGCAATTAAACCGAACAGAGCCAACAGGGCTTGAACTGTTCGAGGTTATGCCAGAAATCAAAGATATTTTTGTTCGAGGTGAATGGTTCGATTTCATATGTGCCTTCAAGGGATACCATACACAAATCAGGGATATAACCATCCACATAATGAAGCATTTTATACAACAACCAAATGATTTCTTCCCTGCACTAATACATAACCAAAATGAAGTTTATATCAGTGATGTGTAATCAGAACATAATCAAGAACAAAACTTGAATTGTCATGACATTTCTAGGAAGCAAAGTGTGCTATCAATTGAAGATTCGAAGACAGAGTATTCGACAAATAAGCAAAGGATCATATTCACTTCCAGATCTCAATCTTTTTCAATAACTGATCCTCTTTTCCGGGCATAATTTTAGATCAGCATTCACCGGAAACAATCTAGCAACTCCAGATTCATAAGGGTCAATCAAGGGTCGATTCTAGATTTATATGCAGATAAAATAACAGTCAGAGATATCATTTCATGATTAAATAGAGACATAGAACATTCAAAGAAAGGATTGATAAGGTGCTGCTCGAATGCTCTGTTTTTTCCTGTTTTTGTCATTGTCTTTGGGTGTGCTTTCCAAACAGCTGGAGGTGTATTTTCGAAAACTGAAAGAGGTTTTTGTTGAGAACAAGCCCATTCACAAAAACCTCTCTCAGATTTTACATAGGTATCACGGTTTGGGAGAATCGAAGAGATCTTTGAGGCCGTTTTCCCATAAATTCGCCAAATTCTGGGTGAGTTTTGTTCTAGTGTTCAAGGTTGGTCTGTATGTGGGCATCCATGCGAAGTTGACAACCAGCAACAACTTAGGAAGACTTATTGCTATGAGCCTGTTCTACTTCAACTATCAAAAAATCAGCTCTAGTTGCACTAATATGATTTTGTTCAGGTCTAGTTAGAGGCTCTGTTGCCACTTGTAATAAGTAGCTATCTTTTGATAAAAACAATGCTTTTTGAGGTCGAATTAAGGAGAAGATTATGAACTGACACTTCCACTCAGTTCAAACAAATGTTTACATTTTGTAATTAAGCAGTAACAAGTGAAGTTGTACCCAAAGAGTCTGATTGTGATGTAAAGATAAACTAAAAGTTTAGAGCTGAGATAGGTGGTAGAACTCTCTTGGGGAAAAGGGATATATAGATAGATTTTTGAATGTAATGAGGTTAAGCTTTTGGGGATCAAGCATAAGGATTGTGGCTGGACCTTGAAGCAAAACCTGTTTAAGTTTCCCACTTGGTGAATATAACTTTTGGTGACAGATTGTGTTTTCGTTTTCAAATCTTATATATCTTCTCATCTTATCTAGATGCAAATTGGAAATGTATACAATGTGTTGTTTTTTTTCCTTTCAGCTATTGTTTTAATGAACCTTTTACTGTCATACAACTTGACTTCAGCTATTGCTTTAGTAAAAAGTTTTTTGTAATGCAACCTGTTTGGAGGATTTGTATCTAAGTACATGTTTTAGAGTTGGAAATTACTTCAAGTCTGAAATTTCATACAACAAGTTACTAATTGTATGCTTGTTTGTATTTCTTTTGTTTATCTTTTCATATCTGTATCTGCTCTTCATAATGTGTGCCACCAGCTAAGGGAAACCTTGCAGTGATAGTGTTAGATAGCCCAACTACATCTCCACCCTTGAAAACCCATTTATCAGCTGACCAATAAACTCAATTCATAAAAAACTTGCAGTGATAGTGTTAGATAGCCCAACTACATCTCCACCCTTGAAAACCCATTTATCAGCTGACCAATAAACTCAATTCATAAAAAACCCAATCATTCCAAAACTGGAGGTGGCCTAGCTCTGCCTTTTAGCAGTCAAGTGCAGACCTTAGGACCAACACAGTCCATCATGCATTATTTTAACCATGCTAAATTCAAAATTTATATTTCCCAATTAAAGCACATAATCTTTAAACACAGCAGAGCCATAATGTTAATATTCAACAATTAAACCACAACAACTATTTTACTTATCTGTTTAGTGGATGCACTTGGGGAAATAGCTCTATGGGAGCATTTTTCCTCCCAGACATAGGCACCAACTTGTGCAAGTGCCACCTCCGTGCTGGGCACTGAATCAACATGGGCAAATTTATTGGCTATGACTCCGGTTCTTTTCACTCAGCCCAATTTCTAGATATCACAGCCACCAAATTAACATTTGAGACCATTTTGACTACAACAATCCCATTTAACCAATCACTCTACCCCCTCATCTTGCACAACACAAGGAATGATATCTCCTTCTCTGCTCAACAGTCCCTCAGGTTATCTCCTTTCCCTTCAGTGTCTACTGCAGACTTGACAGGGAATTTCCATTGCTGGGTACTAGGGATTTCCAGCTATAACTGAGTTTTTCCTTTTCTCTCAGCAATTACCCATGCTTGGCAGCAAACTATGGCAGCATACCCCCTTTCCCAAGATTGAGCAAATACCCTTCCCTAAAGCTTGTATGAACACAACACTTGCATGGAGAGCACATGCTCTCCGATGAAGCTTGGAAAAATAAAACATAAGACACACATAAGACAGAATGATAAGAAGGTTTGGAATGATGACACTTGGATGATAGCAAGAAAATATTATTTCTTGATCTTGTTGGTTAATGGCCCCCATGGTGCTCCTAGAAAGTTATAACCCCAAGTGCACATTATTATTATATTATTATTATTCTTTATTAATTCCAATATAATCAAATGGTAATTCCAGCTGTAACTAAGTTTTCCCTTTTCTTTCAACAATTACCCATGCTTGGCAGAATAACCCCTTGGCAGAATGCACTTCCCCTTTCCACAAGATTGAGTGAATACCCTTCCCCAAAGCTTGCATGAACACAACACTTGCATGGAGAGCACATGTTCTCCCATGAAGCCTAGAAAAATAAAACATAAGATGCACACAAGACAAAATGATAGGAAGGCTTGGAATAATGACACTTGGATGATAGGAATAAAATATTTCTTGAACTCACCCTACTTCCCCACTCATTGATTCATTGCCCCCATGGTGCTCCTTGGAAATTATAACCCCAAGTGCACTTTATTATTATATCATTATTATTTTTTTCCATTGTAGTTCACGGCGCGAATCTCGCTACATCCACAGTAATCCCCCCCCAAAATCCGGAGAACATAGGAGGGTCAAGTATTTTGAAAATATTTGGCTCACAAAGAGCATCATGTCGCATATATGAGACTCGAACCTAGGTGGGGAGGAGAAAACTCCCCACCCCAACCAATAACCTAGGTGGGGAGGAGAAAACTCCCCACCCCAACCAATTGAGCTACAACCACTTTTATTATTCTATATTAATTCCAATATAATCAAATGGTAATTCACTGAACAAACTAACCACTACTTACACATCATATTTCACTGGGCTTTGGCTCATCCTTGTGCACTCGAAGCATTGGCACACTCATACATCTTGTCCAATGCTCATATGGGTAATAACAAAATGAATAGAAACTTCCCATATACATTTTTAACCCGTCTAATTGTTTCCAGGATAAGAATCATTTTGGTTACTTAGCTGCAGAGGAAGAAAGGATGGTGGGTCTCCAAACTACTCTCTGTTAGTGGAATTTAGTTTTGGTCTTACTCTTTAATGCATACAAGACATGATTATAAGATATGGTGTGTATATTTTTTCTTGTATTTCAGCATATATATAGTTTCCTGATGCTATAAGTGACATAGCAAGTCAGTTTTTCATGGTTTTAAAATTACCACAGAGCCACTCCGTTGTGACCTTCATTGAACTTTTAATGAACTACATACATACTGTCTATTTTATCTAACAACCATTAGATCAAAATACAAATGAGTGCTAGAATCAACAAAATTATAATTCCCATCCCAACCATAGAGACAGATCATATGATTTTTTTTGAACTGGCTTCTAAGTTGCACGAAAAGGGGAAACGTTTCTAAGTTTCCGAAACCGGGAAGGTACGAAACATGTCCTCAAAAAATGGAAACGTCGGGGGAAACACCGTATATAAAAAAGTTATATATATATATATATAGTTTTTTTAAATAAAACATTATATTGCAAGAAAATCAATTTTATTCTCATTGGAGAATATAGAAAAGGCAAAAAAAATTATAATTGATTGTTTGGGGGCCCCACAACCCCCTATTTTTTTTTTATTTCGCCTCTATAGCACTTTAGAACGCCTGAAATGTCAATCCTACAGGCTGGTACGGCCGGGAAACGTCGTCGGTCGTACCATACCCGTACCCACGTTTCATCTCATTTCGACGGGGGAAACAGGGGGGGTACCGTTTCCTGCAACTTAGCTCTACAGAGGCTTCTTTATTATTGAACCTATGGACTCAAAAAGCCTATTTGCCTAGTTAAATGAGGTTGAATATGATATCTAGGCAGAGCACATAACTACCCTTCATTGGAGAAAGGGATTGTGGTTGTCCTCAATGTTTGGATCAAGTACATGGGCCCATCTTCCAACATATTGTCAATATGATGCTTCTACTTATGAAGTCATTGAAAGAACAAGTGTTATTTTTTATGAAGTCCTTAATGACCCCACCACATTTAGAGATATTTTAAACTTATGTTTGAGAGGCTGGTGGTTTTATAGTGGATGGTTTGGTTTATTCTAATGCGAAGCATGATTCTCCGCCTTTGGAGTTGGTTCATAGTGACATCGTTGGGCCTATGACCACTTGTTTTGGATAGAAAGCTAAGTGTTCCTCACCTTCTTTGATGGAGTTTATACTCATGGATCCGTAGGATTTGTTTCACTATTTTTTATAGTAGATTCTACAGATGATTGCCAATGTGCTTGAATGAATCATTCTTTTGTACCTTTGCCAGAAGGCACCCTCACCAAGTCGAGAACAATTTTATTGGGGGAGATATGGCATTCAAGAGGGATTATATCTTCACTTTACGAACCATGTTCAACATCAAGGAAGGAAGTTGTAATGTAATGCCTTCTCTCCGAGGCCTCCTATTCATATTAGGGGGGGATGTTGTGAATCGCACTGACCCTATTTTGCATTGGATATCTATAAGCCCACTCACTTTCGTATCTTGGTCGAGGCCAACCTATATTCGAGTTGGGTATCCATACACCAACTCACTATTGTATTCAAGAACTCTTAGTTGTCTTCAACCCCTCTCAATGATATTTGAGTTGACCACTTTTGAATTGTATTCAAGCTTTCTAAGATGTATTCAAGCTCTCATGTGTGTATTTTAATTGAGTATCCATAAAACCACTCTCAAACCGTAATCGAGCTTTGTCAATTGTATTCAAATGTGTTGCAATGCCTTCTCTCCAAGGCCTCATGTTCAAATTAAGAGGTGGATGTTGTGAATAGGGTCAACCCTAGTTTGAATTAGGAATCCATAAACCCACTAAGTTTTTCATCTTGGCCAAGGTCAACCTATATTCGAGCTAGGTATCCATACAACCACTCACTATTATATTTGAACTCTCTCAACTATATTCAATTTGGGTATCCAAAAACATACTCAGAAGGTATTCAATATTTCTCAATTATATTCAAGCTCTCTTAGGTGTATTCGAGTTGGGTATCTATAAACCCACTCTCAAATTGTATTCGAGTTCTCATCTATATTCGAGTTTTCTCAGGTGTATTTGAGTTGGATATTCATAAACCCACTCTCGGACCATATTTGAGCTTTCTTAGTTGTACTCAAGCTCTCTCAAATGTATTCCAGTTATGTATACATAAACCCACTATCTTTTGTACTTCAACCACGATCAACCTTGTATCAAGTTGTATTCATGAACCCACTCTCATTTGAATCAAGCTAGACACTCATAAACCCACTCTCACTTGTATCGAGGTGGTACTAATAAACCCATTTTCATCTGCGTTTTGGCTACAGTGGATCCTATATTGAGTTGGGTCGCTAGAAACCCACTCTCTCATTTGCATTTCATCATTCTCCATGGCCTCCTGCTCAACTCAAGGAGGGATGTTAAAATGATGGTGTTCATCACGCCTCTTACAATCACAGCCATCTATATGTTTGAAGCAAGAAGTAATGAGCCTCAATTAGAGATGCAAGAATATGTGTCTTAACACTTTTTACCTTAGGTGAAACAATATCATAAAGGAGTTGGCTTATACATCGTACTTTGCAAAAGCTCATAAGGTGTTATGAGAATCTTTGAACAAATAATGAAACTATCATGAATCTCATAATAAATAGACAATTTGAAGATAAAATGGTCTTCTAACTCAAGTTTTTGCATGCACAATTTCCAAGTGCAATGCTTGTTCGAAAGATCGTGTTGCCCTCCATCTCCATGCATAACAATTGAGAACCATCCTAAAACAACGCTAGAGGGACTCCCAACTACAAGATAATTAGAATCTAATAAACCTTGAAAGATAGGTGAGGCCATTCTTAAAGTGCTTGTGGATGCAGAAGTAGTTATGAAGCTTTGGAGTTAAGAACTCGTTTACTTTCAACACAAGTAGCTTTCAACTAGGCTTTGCATATAGTTGTTCAAATACCTCTACTACCATGACCCTATTGTGGCCATTCGTTAGAGATTAATAAATTATCTTATCTTATCATATCTCTTAGAGTGGTAAGGAGCATCAAATAAAGAATTCTTTGGAGGGGGGAGGTTATTCGATAGAGTAAGAAAGCTCTAACATACAAACGAGTTTGGCCACCCTAGTTCGCAATCTTCATAAAATAATAGAGAGATAGGTGAAGATATTTATTATATGTAACTCAAGCATGCAACATATCTTGTGCAACATGGTTAGAACATTAAAATACATGGAGGTGAAATCTGAAATCTGATAAAAAATAGTTAAGTTATTGCTTCCAACAGCTTGAAAACAAGCAATGAGTGTTCCTCGAGAAAACATTAATACAAAATCTCAATAATGATGTTTTTAGTTACTCGTGGATTCTTTGACAAGTATAACCTTTTGAGCATAGGAAAATAACCAAATTTTCTTATGGTTCTTTAACAAACTTTGGGGTGTCAAATATGCTTGACCATGGGATCTTCTTAGCAAAGCCCAAAGAGTGTAGGGTTTAGGATGGCCCTATATCTGCTCCGTGCAAACCTAAGAAACAACCATGAGTAATTAGCCTAAGGTTACTACTAATTACTCCTACGTTCAGACTGTTGTTTCTCCAGTCATAGGGGGGTGATGCATTATCACCATTTAGACAATCTACGTGGTTAGTATGATTGATCAGCACACGAAATAGTTGTCCTTGATATGCGTGCAAGCAACCAAGGACAAAAGAAAGTTTTGAAATTAAATAACATGAGAGATTCCACTTCACATTAGCTACACTATGAAAGACGAAAGAAAGATGGACATGCATTTTAAGTGATCAAAATCAAAGTAATGGCACTTAGGCCACCCACGCCACTACAACAAACCAAAACTATTCAACTATAGAATTCAAAGAACTGCAAAGAAACTACATAGTCAAACTCTATCATTGTATTAGTCAAAAGATTGTCTGCATCATGGAGACAAAATACAAGACTAGATGCATAGAAAGCACTACACAAACTGTAGGCAACAATGAAAGAAAGAAAGGATAGAACAAAAAGAAGGTTGATTGGTCAATGGAATAACTCTCTCAAGCTACACTATTATATCCTCTCTTATAGAACTTCAAACTCCAAAACTAGATGACCTGGACATGCAATGATTAATCGTTGTAATGTGGTTGCTTAGTGGGTCAAACCACTGTACATCTGCTTCAAACAACCATAAATCACTCTAAACCTGCTTGATAATAGTCACATATAAGGGAGGAATCGCTAGAAACCAACTATGGATAAAACTATTGATTACTACCACACAACAACACTATATCTCCCTAAATCGGTCGACTAATCAGTGCCTTACTACACAATAACATTATATCTCCCTAAATTATTCAACCACCTGCGCCTTAACTTCTGGTAACTCATTGTTTTAGTGACAGTTCAATTTGCTCACTGAACATAGGCTGCCACAACACCTCATTAACAATTGATAACTCACAATTAAGTGGGAAAAATATGCTAGTTAATTGACATTGCACTCTACCACTTTGCTCACAACCACACATATGGCTTAACCCCTATTTAAACCTTTATAAAACAGTGGAAACAAGTGTAAAAAGGGATTGACCTCTTCATAAATAAAACAAGTCTCATGCAATCTCCCATTGAAATCCATTAATAACTAATGAAGTCGACTTTTGGCAAAAGGAAGACAAAGTTTATGCACATCTCACTCTCACACTTGTCAAAAATTCAATTGCATATCAACTTATGCAATGGGATGATGAGGTCAACTACTCTCAAATAGCCAATCTGCCTCCTCAAACAAGAATTCCCAAAATTAGTTGATTAGTCAAAATATCAAAATCCAAACCCCTGTCAACCAAGCTGGTCCAAGAGATTGACTTGGTCAAAAATAAGAATCCTCCAAGACTTCCAGTTCTCCAAAGTTAGCAAAGAGACATTGGAAAGCATCCAACCGAAGCTAGGCAACCCTTTTTCGAAAATTAGTGATGAATAACCCATTGAAAATAGAACTAGAGTCATGAAAGGAAACCAAATTTAACAAATTGTCATATATACCAAAGGAGGGTGACCAAAGGTTTGTTTGATGAGACAAGCATTGGAATGGTCGCCATGTGTCACACTACAAAACTTCCACTTACTCGATTTCACTCAATTCATAACCCATCTGGAACCAGGAGTCTAAAATCCACACCTGCTAAATAGTAAAAATAGCACTACTAAATATACACATGCCAAAAATAGCAACCTGACTCCTCAAAAATAGGAAACATGAAAATAAAGTGAATTGTTGTGAGTTCACTACCAAATATAACCCGTCTGAAAGTAGGCATTGCAACATCTTGCATGTTAATGAAATCTGTCTCATCGGACTCTATTTTCTGCAAGGAATCCAAATACATGCCCAAAGTCGATATACGAGCCCTAGAACCCTAACTACTAAAAATAGTAGTGTCTCGCATGTCACACAAAAATAACTCATTGGCATCATGAGCTCACAAGGACCAAAAATACGTGATCACCTCTAACCTATGAACCATAAAACTTTGGCTCCTAGAAAATAGAAAAATTGCTAAAAATAGCAATTTCCTCCAAATCTTGTGACTACGCCTCTGAAATGAACTGTGACACTATGAAAACTAATGCGCCTATCACTAAATGTCGGCCTAATGAAAGCTAGCTAGATCTTAACCCTCCAATTGCACAAGCGAATATGGAGGTTAATAGGCCCCAAAGTTTAGTTTTTTTGGAAGGCTAGATTTAATCTAATTTCATCACAAGGAGCTTTTTGGAAAAATCGCTTTAATCTAAACTTATCAAAAGGAGTACCCTCTTGCTCTTTCAAAATTCGTTAGAACAAATATGATCAAGCAACATTATCTTATCTCCAACAAAAACTTCACCATAGTGATTCAGTTGGAATTGCCTTGAATAACAACTAGCTAGAGTGCATTTAAAGAGCAAACTCTTTCGCATGTTGGGATAAAGTCTATATCTAAAGGTTGGAATACACATATCCTTTAGATATTTAACTTAGAGAATACGAATTGGAATAAAGTCAATTTATTGAATTTAGTTTGATATTTGAATATTTTCTAATCATAAAAAATATGACATGGAGCATTCGCTCCATGCACCCATGTATAAGGATTTTGAGAAAATGAAGCATTGAAGCATTACATTCGAATGGTTCTCTCTCGTAATTGTCAATGCACATTTTTATGCTAGTGTGTAAGCAATTTTCTAGTATTCTATCAAAGCCATAGCAAAGATTAACATATGAAACTTGTTGAACAATTGATTTGGAGTGGGCACATCAACAAAAAATTATGGCCAAGAAATTGAGGACCAAAAAATGATAGAGAAGACCTAACAAGTTGAACTTTAGTGGCATCACACATATCCCAAGGAAAAGTTTTCATATTTGGAAGCATTTCATACTACTCGAGTTGTTAGGGCATAGCCTTGCATTACATGAGGAAACTTCGGATTCATATGACACATGGCATGAAGGAGAAGGACATTTGTGAGGAGCAATCCATTCAAAAACGTCTAGAATAGCTCATTTGTGTCCTCTTTCCAAAGAAGAAGAATAGCTTTCAACAAAGGGCCCAGATTGTCGCCAAACTAATGCCAATAGATGGAAAGTGGCTACAACATTATAAAATTGTGTTCATATTAGAGATTTCAAAGAATATTGAGGGAGTTATGGTGATATGAAATTTGTCGTCTCAAAACCCTAGCCGCATTTGACCATATCTAATGGAGTGCCCAGCTTGAAGGAGATTTCCAGACCTTCTAATGTATATTTTAGTATTACTTCTTGAGGAAAAGAGGTATTTGGGTGCATATGTATCAATGAAGTTGTTATCATAAAGAGGAGCACTCCACCTTCGTTCGGTTTTTATTGATATTTTGGACGAAGTGTTGAGAATTATAGCTCAGACAAGAACTTCCGCATAAGTTACGTGTGAACGTACGAGAAGTAGTTCAAGATATTTTCGAAAAGTAATTCTACTTTTGAAAAGTAAATTATATTTTGTAATTCACTTTAGTTAAAAAGTGAAAGTTTTATTTTTAGCAATTGAATCTAAAAATTGTATTTCATGCATGCTCTACTTAGACTAGGAGTAATCTCATAAATAGATTAGGGTTTTGGTCTCTGCTAAAACTATAAAGACAGGGCAAGATAGAGAGTTCAAAGACACAAGAACACATGAATAGTTGATCAGGTCGAGTGATAAAGAGAGAAAGAGAGAAAGCAGTCGGGAAAGAAACGTTTCTAGGCAACACACAGTCCCATGCAGTATTTTTGTAAAGTTCCATATAGAAGTACGGACAAGACCGTACAGACAAATCCGTACAAGCGTCCATACAACTATACAACAGCCTATACTCTCTTATCAAGTTGTTATGCTCATTTCAGGGAGATTTTCATTAACCATCCAATGTTATTTTTTATGGCAACGTGTGGAGGCTTCCTTGTAAGTTTTTCAAAGGAATGAAAAGTTGATTTGAAGGTGCAATTAACTATGTATGTGTGAAATTATTTTGTATGCTTCCTCTATTCAATTTCCAGCAATTGTGTGATTGATGCTATGGTTTTAAATTAAATTTCAGCATTACTTAAATTCAACAATTACTTGTCTGATTGAGATCATAAGTACTTTAGTGACTAGTCACCTAGGGCTTGGGATTTTTCTCAAAGGAGCTATTAGAGGGTCCTTGGAGAGAACTCAAGCTAAAGATGAGACATGTGGCATATAAACCCTAAAGATAAGGTCAAACATGTTGAAATAATGTAACTGCGAAGAGTATTCTTATTATTATTGTTATTTTATTCATAGGATTAATCCCCATTGTGGATTAATAATGTCGGTAATTGTATTAGGACCAAATCCCTTTTTGCAGATTGGTTAACAGACAATTGTAATAGGCAAAATAAGAAGTTGGCCCCAGCAGTTATTATTGAGACCCAAAATTAAATTAAAGGTGGGTT
>CBVK0100683250.1:0-26518 GCA_900067695.1 Picea abies
TAACTTTCCAAAGCTACAAACAAACATAGTATCTTGTGATAGGGAGAGTTCAAATCCAATTGCTATATTTTGTCTGGGGAATCCATTCTCACACAAGGGTCAATCACGAGGTCACATTAAGACTGCCAGAGCTACTCACCTAGCTTTGTTGGTCTTGGTGTAGAGAATGTGCATATTATGGGGTTCGCTTGAAGGTATACCCACATTTATGAGTGGAAGTCTTTCAAGTTGATTTCAGGCTAGATACCCTACCCTTGCGCATGGATCGGACTATCGACTGTTTCCCCAAACATCACTATTGTAGTTGGTAACATTAGTGGCCTATCTCTTTAGGGTATTTACACGAGGTGACTATGGAGAGGAAAGTCTTCATGGTACCTGGAATCAACGTTGGCCAGACTCACTTGGGCTCCTTGGAGGGTATACCCATGTTTATGTGTTGGATCTTGCACCAGGGTGTAAGTCCGTTAAGAAGGTTGTCAACGCAACTTTTCCACCTGCTCTTCTCATCCCCTTCTGACATTATTCTCGTGATGTTGGATTTCATCACCAACTAGTGCATTCATTGTGAGAAGGTTTTGTTTATTTGCTTGCTTACTAGATTTTTGGCATGTTTTGTTCATTTTCCCTTGAAGACTCTAGGTTGGATTTTTTTCTAATGGCGTCACTTCCCGTAATGACCAATGAGGGAACCCATTTACCAAGGGAACCTTTTGTTTTTCCTTCTTACGGAAACATTGGTCCTCCTCACATCGCTACTTTAAGCCTTCCAAGTCTCAAAATTGGGTTACTGGTATGGTTGTTCTCCACTCAGGTAATCCCAAATGCAGTAAGTGCTTCATTCGTAAGAACTTCGCCCCAAGAACATAAACCTTATGTTGATCCTTCACCATCTTCACCAGTAGAATATTCTTCACTTTCTTCATTTGCAAGGTCCTCTTCCATTTCATCTTCTTCGTCAAGTGAAAACTCTAAAGATAGTAATTCGGTGGATAAGAAGAAGAAGAAATGGAATATTAAGAAGAAGAAAATAAACAAGGGTCCAAACTTCCAACCACTGTTGGACATGTTGGAAAGAAACTAATTATTGTTAATCATGTTGGGAGTGTTGATGATGCCAAGATCACCCAAACACCTCGTAAGACCAAGTACCCTTGAAGGATTTGTAAGGGTATCCATATTCTTAAGGATTTCCTTAGTCTATCTAAGGTTATATAATCATGGTCTACACACCCTCATCAACCGTTGTCACCAGCCTCTGAACAACATGATGATGACCTCCCATCAACTAGTCAAGATACAATTGGGAAGAAGAAAAGTAGATTCAAGTTCCTGTGTATGTTATGAAAAGGGAGTCATCTAACTCACCTTTCCCATCGTATGGATGAAGCCTCGAACTTACTGGAAGACCTAACTATTTCCCAGCTTCAACTTCTAGCTGCTTATCGCAAGATTACTCTCGACCCACCTATAGTTGATCAATCTGGTTGATCATGTAGTCAATCTAGTCACATACTTAGTTGAACCAGTTGAAAAAGTGATCAATCTGATCCCATCCTCGGTCGATCGTATTCTCCCATCAGAGAGTGAAACCCAAGTAGTTGATCCGATCCCATCCTCGGTCGGTCCCACTCTCCTGTTAGAGAGTGAAACCCAATTAGTTGATCCCTTTCTACCCGTCGACCCCATTCTCCCCCCGGAGAATGAAACCCAAGTGGTCGATCTGATCTCATCATCGGTCGATCCTACTCTCCCGCTAGAGTGTAAACTCGATAAACTCGATACTTCCCATGTTTTTCTCTTTGATACAGAATCTACCATGATGGGGGACTTTCCTCCTTCTCCCTTGGAGCCTCCTCCAAGTAATGAGGCCATCCTTTTTAATTGGGGTGTGTTAACTAGACCTCGTCTTCCCTCTCACATCCCTTTCCAGCTTACAATACAGGTTTGTGGTCGAGACATTCCTCAAACACTGATAGATGAAGATGTGTCTCTTAGTATTTTGTCCTCTTTTTCTTGTGAAGATTTGGGTTGTCCTCAGCTTGCCCCGGTTATGTAGAATCTATAAGCTTTTAATAAAAGAGCCAGTCAACCTTTAGGGACCCTTCCTCAGTTTCCCATAACTTTGGGAAGGAAATTTGTCTTTATTGATGCCATGGTAGTCCAAGACCCCTTGGATTTCACTTTACTCCTTGGGCGGGATTATGTCTATGCCATGGAAGCTAGTGTGTCCACTCTTTTTCATGTGACATCTTTCCCTCACGATGGAAGAATTGTGACTATTGATCAACTTTCATTCATCGATCCTGACGCTATTACCTCCCAAAGTGGTTCTTATATGAAGATAGTATCGCCCTCGCCACAGGTCAATTATGTGGCATTGTCTCCCATGTCTTCAACTACCAATGAAGAAAGTCTCTCATTATACACTCAATCTCTTATGACTCAGATCTTGTAGTTGACATTGTGATATCTTCGGTAGGGATATTGGATCTTGACCTCCTTACACCTATCGCAGCCCTTGACATGTGTTCCTTCCAGAGTGTGTTTCTTCCTTTGAATGAAGATCTCTTGGAAGCCATGACCGAGTTTTGTCCCTTGACATGGTGTCCTCCCAGAGCATTGTCCTCTTGGAAGCCATGATCAAGAAGAGCATTGAGCATGATTTTCTGATTTCAAGCTCGTTAAAAAATGAAACCATCTTTGAGCATGATTTTCTGATTTCAAGCTCGTTAAAAAATGAAACCAGCTTTGATCATGGTTTTATGATTTCAATCTCATTAAAAGATGAAACCAGCTTTGAGCATGGTTTTATGATTTCAAGCTCATTAAAAAATGAAACCATCTTTGAGCATGATTTTTTGATTTCAAGCTCGTTAAAAAATGAAACCAGCTATGACGATAGTTTTTTCATCTCTGTGGCAACCTCGTTAAAAAATGAAATAGAGGTTACGAGCATAGTTTCTATTTACATGTTAAGATCGTTAAAAAATGAAACAAAGGTCTAGGGTTTGAACCTGGATTCTCAAGCATAGTTCCTATTCCTGTGTCAAATCGTTAAAAAATGAAATAATTTGTTCCCCCTCTCTGTTTGAGTCAAGTCCTTCATCTAGTATTTGAAGCTTCCTTTAATTTGCCTTTGTAGTTGGATGAAACAAAGCTTGGGGGGCATTTTCTTCCAACCTCTGGGCTTCATGTTGAAGTTCAGCCACTAGTTTCTTAGGCCAGGAGCTAAGTACCAACTATCCCTTTGTTATGCGTTGGGAAGTCACAAGCATCGTTTTCTTTGGTTCAAGCTTGTGTAAAAATGAAACCACCTACCTCAAGCATAGTTTTCTATGGTTCAAGCTTGTGTAAAAATGAAACCAGGTCCAAGCATAGTTTTATTTAGTTTTAATCTTGTGAAAAAATAAAATCTATACCAAGCATAGTTTTGTTTTGTTTTAAAGTTTGCGTAAAATGAAAACAATCTTGAGCTTAGTCTTTGTTCTTTCTCATGCTCGTAAATACATGAGAATAAGTTACCGATCTTAGTATTTTTTCTTTCTCATGCCTGTAAATCAATGAGAATGTAACCGAGTAAACTTTTATCACTTTCTCGGACTCGTAAAGGTTATACGAAAAAGGAACCCCCTGGAGTTCTCTTTAAGCTCTTTTTAGACTCTCTAAAAATGAAAAGATTGTCGAGCGACCTTTTTCTTTTCACGCTTGTTAAAGTATATGAAGAAAACACCTATTGAGAAATAGTTTATCTCTTTTTTGGTCTCATTAGACTACCTTATGAAAAAGGAACTGAGAGAGTTCTCTTTAAGTGTTTTTCAGACTCTCTAAACATGAAAAACCTCTGAGTTTTGTTTCTTTGGACTCGTAAAACAAACATTGAAAGGCCCATATGGGATCGAACCACTCCTTCCTAGGGTTCTTTAAACATACTTCAAGGGAATCATCTGAAGGATGAGCTCACATTACAAGCATCTGTTATCCTCCTCAATCTTGCGTAAAAATAAAGAGGTACTCGCCAAAAATGGTGGGGGAAAATTGGGAAAGAAATGTATTTAAACCTATATTCTATAGGAAGAGTCACTTTTGAGCATGAAACCCTTTCACTCGCTCTGTGTATAGGTTTGAAAACCCATTTGTCTCCTGATCATACTCCTTTATAAGGTTCCATTTTGGTATGTGATCCTTGTTGTTGAGTTAGTGTTTCCAAGATAGTTCTCATGTCGTCAATATGTTTAAAAAGAAGTTCAACCCAGAAAAACCTTCTATTGCGTCGACCATTTCTATAGTCTTTAAGCCTTCTATTGCATCATCCATCCCTGAGTCAGACCTGAATCACATGCTACTCTGATCTACCTCAAATCTTGTTACCCAATTCGTGTCTTTGATGGGGGATACATTAAGACCCTCATGTCACGAGTCTTTTCCTATCGACTTCAACTCATTATCTAGGAATTAGACTTAGAAGCCAATTGGTACCTTGGAACTTGCTTTCCTCAATGAAATTTTTCCTCGCTTTCGACAATGGGTTTTCATTATTGACCCTTAATCAAGAGATTTTGCCAAGTTTTTGACTTTAGCTCATTAATTCGCATTCATTGGATTGTACTAGTATACCTTAGGAGTCATTGACATAAATGGTGATTTCCCTCGCACTTATTAATAGTTCTCATAGTTGACCGATATTGAAGTGGTTTCTACCATGTTTGACTTTAGCACCTATAATCACATGGCTAGATTCATACTATAGAGTGGTGGAGATGAAGACCCTGAATTGTTTCTGACAGATTTAGGTTTCGTTGGAGTATATTTAGTTTGTACTATTGCATAGATCCACATTATATGTCTTGTGGCTATGTTCAAATTTGAGTCTTTAACACATAGATCCACAGTATATTTTTGTTAGCTATGTTGAGATTTGAGTCATAATGGCATGGATCTACAGTGTCTGTTTGGTGGCCATGACCTATATTACTTGAAATGGATCTTTGCATGTCAGTATTTATTCTTTGAGTCACATGTATTCTAAGTATGTGAATGACTACCTCAGTGATGATATATTATTGTACTGTATTTCCTTGTTTGTTGGTAGGTTTCATACCGACGTGTTCCTTTTTCCCTACACACATTTGACAAAGTATTTCAGATATCTCTCTGTTATAACTTCATACTTTGGGGGGATCTATGTTACACATTATTTTTGTCATCCCTATGACCGTTAATGATGCAAACCTATTTGTTTCCTTTAGAGGGGTCAGTGGTCTGAATTCCTGAAGAAAGAAGGGAGAAGAACTTTACTTGAGAGAAGAAGTTGTATTTTCCTTTGTAAAAATCCTATTAAGGAGGATTTCCATAGGCTTCTCTATACATAGGGTGCAGAAATTCTTGATTTCCGCAGGCTACACCATAGCTAGGTTGTGAAGTTTCTGCGGGCTACACTATAGCTAGGATGCGACAACCTTTGTACGTGGGGAAAATGATCATTCTCTCGATGCTTATAGAAGGAAAATATTCTATGGTGAGATGGCCTCTGAATGGTTTGGATCTTACTCACTTTCATGATTTACTGGGATCATCCTAACCTCCTCACCTTATCCTCTTTAGCTTATAAAAGGAGAGGATCTCTCATGGAGAAAGTTAGTTGTTTTGGCTTGAGATTGTTAGCTTGTTTAGAGTGTCTTTGAGCTTTGCTTTGTGAAGATAGATTGTGAGTAGCTATCAGATATATGGTCTCAGAATCCTTGGAGCAAGAAGTGTGTGGGAAGCAAGGAACTGTTGGAAGGAACCTGGCAACATCAAGGAATCTCGTTGGATCTTTCTTCCACATTCTTTAATATAGATATGCTTTTATTTTCTATATGAATGTTATTTGTCCATAGTGTATGATTCCTTGATCACGTACATAGTTTCATATCAAATAGACTCTATTATTCTTCTCTTCATTGGATTGTGTTTATTTGCAGATATTTCTCCATAAGCCTCACGACGGAGCTTGGATTGCATTGGTGAATTTGGATCTTCAATATTTAAAAGGTATGTTCTATATCCATTCCTCATTTGATAATTGAAGGATAAGGAAAGACTAGTGTAATATCTTGTTTTTTTCTAGTTTCGTAGCGAAGCTAGGGGGATTGATTTCTGTCCTCACTTAACAATTAGCCCGATAACACCTCTAACGTAGAGATATGAAGTGAATGCCTTTATCTTTCTATGACAAAGATAACTAGTTCTTTTAGTGTGTCTCCATTTGTTGTGACCACAACCAACTCCCCTTTAATTTTTATCTCATAAGAAAGAGGAAAGGGCCCCTTCCTTACTAAAATTTTAGGTTCATCACCTAGTTCCTACCAAATATACTTTATCTACTGAAATAAAATACAAAAGGGCAAAGGTAGGATCTTAATGAATTTTTTTTCTTCGGGGAAGCTTATCACTATACATAATCTTTATGATTATATGTCTTTCAATGTCCTTTGACATACTTCTAGTTATTAAACCACTCCAATCATTATAGAATTAAATCAATGGTCTTTCCATAGGATCTATGTGTATGTTTCTCCTATATCGCTCCTCGGATTAATGTCTCATTGCACTTAACTTAAATCATTTTTCTAATTGTGCACCAAGTTTGGAAGGTCATTTCACTACATTGTTTATAAGTAAACATCTTACTTTAGTTAAAGACACATTGCATCTCCACATCCTTTTGCACACATATTATATCTAATATCTGAATGACCATCTTTGAAATCCCAACAAATGTATTCAGTATAGCACCTGTGCCTTGAATCAGAAGAATGTTAACATATCATGCAATTTTGGAATGTTATTTTCCTTTAGGAAGATAAAACATCTTTGTTCTCGTGATGGTGAGAGGTAAATCAGATAAAATCAATATCAAGAGGTATGTTTCATTATAATTCCTTTATTCTAAGTAAATCGCCTCGTGCAATTATTTTTCACTTGATGACTAAAGAAAAGAAATAGAAATTATTACATAACGAAAAATTGTCTTCATCCTTGTATAGCATATATTATTCATGTCGTGGTTGGAGGAACATGGCTTCTTGGCATATAATCATTACCCTTAAAAAACACATGCTCTAATATGAATCCTTATTAAAAACGATGTCGTAGACAAAAGGACATATACAGTTGGTCACTAAGTATAAGAAGAACCCAAGTAGAAAATCCATCATCTAGGAAAAAATAACGAAAACTTGAATATGATGATAGGCATATTATAACCTTGTCCATCTAGGCCTATCTCAGTTCCTAATTAGAACTCAATCTGTAGAGACCCTAGCATTCAGAATAGACTTACGTCTATCTCCATATCATCCTCTAACGTGTTTGCATTAATTCCTTATCTTGCATTTGTACCTCGGTCTAAGTAGTTCTATCGGAATTGTGAGCCATAGTGCAAAGCTTAACTTCCCTTTCAATACATGAAGTTATAGCCTATTTTAGAACCATGTCTCCAATGGGACCCATCCATTACGATCTCCTTGTCGACCTTTCTTTTATCGGGATCATGTTTCCCATTTCTTTAAAGGAGTTCCCAAAACCCAAAGGTCACAAGCCTATTGGACCTCCCTCATCAGGTATGATTCATCGGGATCGAAAATAAACACCCTTTATAGAGTTACTCACATATGGAGCCCACAAGCCTATCAAATCTCCTCTATCGAGAAAATCTCTCATGTTCCTGCTCCCGTCCCTCCCTAAGATAAATCCCTTTTCATGAATAAATGACCCGAGTTGTGCACACAACTATCCTTTTTCTCAATTGAAATTGAAACAACCCATGGATTTTAGTTTTTCTTTCATTACCATTATCAGAGTCTAACAAACCATCGGGCTCAACACATAAAATTTATTATTTATATATGGAAATTTCCCTATGATTTTCTCGATCCAATAATTCCATTGAACTCTCCTACCAAACACACTTTTTACTGAGCCTCCACATTGGCCAGTCATGCTAGCTTTATATCTGCTTACCCTACTGATTTTCCCCTCAGGGGTGACATGGTGACAATGTGTTGATATAAAGAGCTACACTAATATGTTTTGAATCAGCTTAAGATTCATATATAATGCACTAAAATGACTCACCCTTTAGAGAATATTTCAGGTGCCCCCCCTAGACCATTAGCCTAACTACATCTCGAATACCATTGGAATGTGCCTATCTGAAAAGCTTACTATCTTTGTCCTTCCCAAGAGCCTATCTGGTTTTCCCTTATGACATTTTTATAAGAAACCCTTCCATCTGAAGGCATAGCTCAGAACCACTTGGAGAATTTTATTTCTAAGTACCATATCCCAACAAGGTAGTCAATTTATCCCCTCGCACCTATTGTATTTCCTATTTTATTATTTTATACACTCTTTAGTAGATTTCGATTCGAACATTGGATGGATCATAAAATCATATCGCTACGAAGGTATACATACCCTACCCTTCTCTGGATTTGAACCTGTGACCTCTTAAGAAGAAACACATGTTCTTAACCATCAAACCCGCTCAGATCACCGAAAACCAAATCTCCTCGTCAAAAAAACATTTCTCAAATAAATGAACACTAAACTAAAAATGCAATTAATTCATCCCATAATTGAAAGTGTAAGGGAAACGCTAAGCTAAGAACTCTGGCCGAAAAATATCTGAAGGACCCAAATATTTGACGGCGTAAGAAGGGAAACAAAATAAAAGGAAGAGAATGTTCCACGCTCCTCTCCATCAGAGAATCAATGCTTCACATAGAGGGAACATGGTCATATGTCAGAATACTTATTCGATATATGAAAGGGAATTGAGAGGCCATAGGATAAATATGAATCCATCGGATATCTGATAAGGAAGATATGTCAAGCGAGATATCACCTCAGAAGGTACACTAGCAGAGCTATGAAAAATCATTACGTCCACTCACCGTCACCCACTCAGGTAACAATTCTATAGAAGTAACTCCTTGGTTCGACAAAGGAAGAAATGAGAATAATGATAATAGTCCTTGAAGGGATTCATACAATGGAACCATGGAAATAAATCTAACTTCATGGATTTTTCCTCTAGGAGGAACTAATATTTTTAAGTTCTCTCGAAAATTCTAAGGGCTTCACCTATTTTCGCAAGAGGTAGAACATATTTTCTCTACATTCCCCATTCCCCATGATATTGGAAACAACTCAAAGTTAGAATATAATCCACTATTCAATTATCCAAGAGACCCATGTAGCTTCCAGTTGTATGTCAAATTTTAATAAATCTCAACTTCCTATCTTGTCAAAGAAAATCCTACATGATCTGAGATGGCACATGTTACTTATCTAAATTTTTAGATGCCTCTAAATTTGGTTATCTATGAATTCTTCATCAAGAGGTAGTTTTTCATAGAAATGAACTGTGATTTGTAGCGATTCCATATTCATATGGTGATTTTTTTGATACACAAAAAAAATCATTGAAACCTTTCATTGATGGTTCACTAGAGAGTTGCAAACAACTTGAAAAGGAATATGTTCAAGCTCTTCTAGAGAGATAGAATGGAAGATTCCTTGATCTTTCTTTTTTCAATTTTGCAAGGTTGTTTATCCCTTGTCATGTTCTTTATACCTTGTCATTATGTACAAGATGTTCATTGAAGAGAAGAAAAATTGAAGTGCTCCCTTGAAAATATTTGAAAGAGTTGCATGTATTTGTTGATACTCTTCATATGAAAATTTGTTAATACTCTTTGTGTTAATTGTGCGGGGTCATCCATGAAAGATGTTTGGATTATTATTTAGGCCCTATAGTTATGGAAGATAATACTTAATATTTCTCCAAGTATAGTAGCATGTGAGAGAGTATTCTCAAGACAAAACATAATAAAGGATCTATAAAGAAAAAAAATATCACTGGGTACATTAAATGCCTTCATGTGATTGTCACTAAAAATGATTGATTCATCACTAATACAATGAGATAAGGTGCATGAAATTAAAATGATGCTAATCAAAGAAGAATCTTAAATATTTAAAGATTTTGTTTTTCAGTTTATTTTTTGAATGATGTTGTATTTCATATATTGTAGATTCAAAACCAAAATTAATTAAAAAGCATATAAAACATAATAATTAAATAATATAAAAATTAAATACAACTTTATGATAAGGGCAATTTCTTTTTTTTTTTGATAGGAGTACCCTTCCAATAAGTTATACCTTGTTGGAAATACTTCCAAAACATCCTTAATCTCAACGTCCAATAAAAGTTTTTGTATTCGGATACCATGATGGAATACTTCCCAAACATAATAAATAACTCCATAGGAATGAAAACACAACTCAAATCCGAAAATGTTGTTTTATTTTCTGGAAGGTCGACGGCAATTTTCAAAATTTCGGCATAAAAAATGCTCGGTGAATTGAAAGCGTGACTTTCAAATCCGAAAAAGTTAAGTTTATTTTCTGGTAGCTCAATGTCCATTTTCAAAACTGACGCATTGACGACGTTCCGTGTAAGTCTGTGATTGGGTATTTTTATTGATTTAGGTGATTTTTATTGGATTAGTAATATAAAAAATAACTTTCAAATTATTGTATGTAAATTATTGATATTTCAAATTTTAAAACAATATTAATATGATTATATTTTCTGGTTAAGTTATATAAACTATTTAAATTCTCAATGTTGTATTCAATGTTATTTTATTTGCTAGTTTTGTATTATTTTATTTGCTAGATTTGTAGGACGTTATTTCATTTTTTTATTATTATTATTGAAATTAGATGATAAAATCTTAATTTTAATTGATATATTATATGTTATTTTTATAAATGTTGTATAATTGAAATATTATATGTTTTTATAAATTTTGTATGAAGTAGATTATGATTAACTTCATTACACATTAACAAAATAACAAGTTTTTGATTTTTTTTTGTTAAGTGACTAATAGTATATGAGACAAATCTATCCAATAAATTTTCCATATTTTAATTCATTATATTTATCACAATATCAAATTTTATATTATGTGGAAACCATTTTTTTTTTTTTTAAGTAAAAAAGAGTTGGAGCCTTTATATTAACAATGACAAAATACAGTGTTGTGGGGGATGCCAGCTGTCCCGCCTGAGTAGGAAACCGAGACAGCTAGACATCCCTGTCCATGTGGCATAATAGTTGCAGAGAAGTCTGTAGTTAACAAAATGGGCATTGCTAACTCCCGCCCGTAGGAAACCAGGAGTAGCTGCTAGCAGCATAAGTCTATTGTTTTTATCTATGACTGAGACATAAGGAAAGCTAACTGTCCATCGACATAGACTAAGTAAACAAAACCATAAACAAGGGCCGGGTCGAAACATCGAGTAACCTCTGTGCCAGTTGGGGTGTCGTTGTCCGCAGTGTGTCGCCATCGCGCTGGAAATGCGTAGGCTCGGCCACATGTCAGGCATTGTTTTTTCGGCGTAGCTCTTGAATGCGCCGCGAAAAACATGTCCAGCCTCTGTTCCAACCGCATGATGCGAAAAGTCTGGTCGTCGAGTAGAGTCCGCACCTCAAAGATGAGGTTGAGATAACCTTCGTCGACCGAGGGTGGCCATGCCTGCGTGTTGTCTGCGGTCGCGCCGTGCTTGTTGCCTTCACTGTCTGCTCTGGCAGGTTCAGGAGGAGCTTCCTCCTCTATGTAGCAGGGAGAGTAGTGTTCTTCTTTGCTGATGCCGCCCTGAGAGCTCGTTCCACTTGCCATTCCTGGGGTGCTGTCGAAGCCAAAATGCGTGCGGGGGTGCCAATTCTCCGGGACCGTGAAGAGAGTATGCGCAGGGGGGCTGTCAGTGCCTTCGGCCGGGATCTCCTCTTCAACAATTGCCATTCCCAGCATTCTTCTTCGTCTGGCTACCACTGCAATTGCCCTTTCAAACTCCTCTTTTCTTTTGCGCCGAGATTTCGCTGCATGCCAAGCAGCCCCCCTTCGGGGTGTTCCTCAGAGTCTTGGCATGGCGTTGCAGGGTGACAATGCGGCCAAGCGAAGCGGCCGCACCAGGCTTACGAAAGCTAGAGCACGACGATCCCAATTCTGCTGTGAGACAGGGGTTTTCGGGAGCGCTCGGCAGCCTGGAGGTGCAATGCATGCTATGAGCCCGAGCATTACGCTTATTCCGATAGCCACCGCCATCCTGCCCACCATTAAAGTCTGAGACTGAGTGCGGGTACCCTCCCCTTGTGTAGACAGGCTCCGTGTTTGAATGCAAATGTGGGAATTCATGTCTAATTAATGGCGTTTTGATGCGGGCCGGTGAGAGCCATGCCACCGCCTCCCCTCTTGCGCCCACGTGTTCTCGTCATCCGCCCTGTCACCCCATCCGGGGGATGTGGAAACCATTTTTTATCCTTTTGCATGTGTACTATTTTAATTAAATAAATCATAAATTAACATAATAATTTGCTTTCTCATTAGTAAGTTTATATTTAGTTTCTCTAATTACATTAATAATTTATAAATTGTCTTAATTTTTTTTTGGAAAATTCTTTTGATGAGATTCATTCTTAAAAGATGTCATTTTTCAAAAGAGGATTTGCCTACATTTATTTCACTTGAAACAAAGAGGTTATAATACTTCTTTTTTAAGCTTCTTTCAAAAAGATTCTAGAGTCAAATTTTAGACCAAATATTTGTAAGAAGGAATTACTTTCAAGTTTTCATCATTGAATATGATATAAATATATTACTCACTCACACTTACACATATATACTACAATTTACATCCAAATTACCTACACACAAGTATCCAATATTTGCTAAGTAACTAACTTCTTTTATTATAGTAAAATTTGCAAAAATATTTCTTGTTTAAATACTTAACTTCATTTAATGTATTAAAATTTGCAAAAGAATTTCTTGCTTAGTTTACCATTTACTTCCAAGTTCACTTTATATTCCATATGCATCCTCTAAATATCTAACACTTTGAAACATTTTAAACAATGCTTACTTTATTAGTGGAAAAAATTAACAAACTAAATAAAATATTCAAATTTTAATTTTTAATTTTAAAGCTATATTTGTTTTATAAATCAAAATTTTATATTGAAATATTATTAGTTAATATAGATGATTATTAGTTTAATGAAACATTTTAAACAATGCTTACCTTATTAATGGGAAAAATTAACAAACTAAATAAAATATTCAAATTTTAATACTTAATTTTAAAACTATATTTGTTTTATAAATCAAAATTTTATATTGAAATATTGTTAATTAATGTAGATAATTATCAGTTTAATGAAACATTCTAAACAATGCTTATCTTATTAGTGGGAGAAATTAACAAACTAGATAAAATATTCAAATTTTAATACTTATATTTAAAGTTATATTTATGTTATAAATCAAAATTTTATATCAAAATATTGTTAGTTTATATAAATGATTATCGGTTTAATAAATTATACAGATATGGTATTTTTTTTAATCGTGTAGATCTTACTTAAGATTTTTTCTTGATTTGTTTTTATGACTTGTCTCAAGAAAGTTATTTGATTTTATTTTTCCAATTCTCCATTTTAATATATTTTATCCATTATAATAAAAAACAATTTATTATTATTTATCATATTTAAATATATATTTATATTTCTTAACATGTTAATGCATATCAAGATATATTTATTATTTTTTATATATATCAAAACTTAAAAATATATTTTTTAACAAAAAAAAGTTTAAACTTTTATTTCATATAATTTTTCTAAGTTTTTTTTTATAAATACGATTATACTTTAAAAACATATTTAAAACCACTGTGTCTATTATTATTTTAAAGATTAACTTCCTTAAAAAATATACTATTAACTTTACATACATTTATATGTTTTTAAAACCACTGTATCTATTATTATTTTAAATATTAACTTAAAAAATATATTATTAATTTTACATACATTCATATTTTATACAATAAAGAGATACATATCTTTTCTTATAAACAAAGTTAAATTTATAAAAATAATTATCGAAGAGAACATTCATTTTTATTATTTTATTTGTTAAATTAATATTATTATTTCAAATATATATTAATATAATTTTTAATTTATTATTGATAAAGAAATCTACTTTTGCATGGTTTCGTGTACATATGGTATTTCTAGTTAAGACTAGTTTTATTTTCTGTTTTCAAGATGCTATATATTAGCGCCAAGAGACTTCTAGAACTTGCATAATTGGAGTTCAATATATTTCACTCTTTACAACAAAGGGAGTTAAAACATATCTTCAGGTGATGTGTTTGGTCATTGGATTATATTTTTTTGGTAGGCAAATTTGGATGTGAATCGTTTAATGATATTCAATATTCAATAATGTAAAATTTATGAATTTGTGAGTATTTGGTGGAAAGATTTGGGTTTCTCTCAATTGAACTTTGCTTGGCATCGTCATGTGGAATATTAGACTTTGGCCTCTTGCATTGCCATTGATCCTAAACATTCAACATTTCGACTCGGCTTTGCCAAAATTTCTCATCTTTGCACGGTTCTAGACGATATCTACGACACCTTCGGAACGATGGACGAGCTCGAGCTCTTTAGAGAGGCAATTAAGAGGTGGTACATGTACTGAGTGAAGTTTAGAATAATATTTATGCAACTTAATAATATATTGATGCAAATGTTTATCTTCGTGCTCTTGCAAAAGTGCAGTGACTATAACATATTAAGTCTTCCTATTTTCTCAAACTCGGTTTCCCACTCTTGTTCTTCTACTATAACTACCCGTGAATATGAACTAAGATTTGTGTGCATGTACTTGTCTATTGCAAACTCTGGAAACTTCTTTACGTATGCTAAGTCATGGTCTCAATACATTAGATTTTCTATCGTGCCCAACATATCTCCTTCAGTGATTACCCTCGATGGGATCTATGGTTCGACAAGTTCATACTTCAGTTGCTTTGGTATCTTAACCTACTTTTTCATCAGCTTCTTGGGTGGCACATAATACATAAGAAAGTTAACCATGCTTCACCCTGACGCTAATGCTTCTGAGGTTTCCTTGAATATAGGTATCGATGTCTTCCTGTTGCATTGTTTCTTCTACTATGATGAGGCTTCTCCTATATTCGGTGGCCCAATAACACTCTGAAACACACTCGACTCTCTTTGCAATAGACTTAAATTTATCTGCAACACTAGCTCTCTCTATCTATTTTCTCTCTCAATGTGCATGCAGCAATAACTTGTCCCTGTCGACCCCTCATCTACTTTCATAGCCTATCAAAAGTTGCTTCCATTCTTCTTTGCACCAAATTTTTCAATCTAATCCACTTGAATTCACATTCAATTCTTTCACAAACTCTTCATTAACTTTGTATCCTCTGGTGGATCATATAGTAGATGTTCCATCCTATCAAAATCCTCTTATCGTTTTTCCTTTATGACTACACATATCCACTACCTTTTCATCATGTTTTCTCTTTAATACTTGTCCCTTCATGTATGTTATTTAATTAGTTTCCCACCCCCTGCACTGATCGTTTTCGCAATTCAATCCTCTTTCTTGCACAAAATTTCTCCCTCTTTCTACATCTCTACGATATTTTTTGGTTTATTACCTTATGCATGAATTCAATATTCTTGCCCCAAACTCATTTATTTCCTTTCTTCTTTTATTTTTCTTTATATAATATAAATACTATTATACAAGTATTATAGTACCTGCATGTTCAGATTACTACGTGGAAGCATGACTATCCCTATACAGTTTCAGTCGATTACCATTTACTAGTCCTTCCATGGGTTCCCCATTCAATTTATCCAATTGAACATCACTTGCCTCTATCACAAACCTTATCATTTATGGGCACAACCAATTCATTTGGAATTGCCCAAAGTGCTGCAAAAACTTGTTGTCATAAAGTAAAACTAAGTATCTTGTCTAGAACTTCTTTTATTTAATGTGTTTGTCATGTTAGGCTTTCTCACATGATTTCTAAACTTGTTGATGGAATCTTGAGAAAAAATGGTCTTTCTCTAGCTCTACTAGCTTTGGCATTCTGCTTTCTCCTATGCATGAATCAATAAGATCTATTTGTTAGCCTCATAATCCTAAAGTTCTATAGTCTAATAATTTTCTAGATTAAATGTTTTTAAGAAATTAGTTTATTCTAGTTTGCTAGTGTTATCTCTCCAAGAGTCCTCAGGTTGTAGCTTGAAGAAGCCTGGTAACTTAAAGTATGTTTTGGTTTTCTGTGTATGTTGGATCAAATGGGATAACTAAACAATTGGTTCACTCTCAAGACACTTAAATATATATAACCAGATGAGACAATGCTTTCAAAAGTCAATAATCAGATAAATAAATGAACTGATGGGTGAAGAAAAATTATATTTATCAACCAGAACACCTATGTGATGGGTTGAATAAAGATAGTACAAATTACTATTAAATCAATGTTTATGAGTTGACCAATGATATGACAGTCAGTTGCAACTAGACAAACTTAGATAACAGTAATCATCCAAAGTACAGGAAAAGAGAGAAGATGGCAATCTGACATTAACAGTGAAAGAAACTTGTGTATCTATATTATATGAAAAAGGCATAGTATAATAGCAGTAAGGTCTAGTCTCCAGACTCAAACCATTAGTCTATAAAATTTACATGCTTTATAGCCTTTACAATACTGTTACAGATCCTAAAAGTATCGATCTATTATGCTAAAAATAGAAATCATTACAATAGTTTTACAATATGTATGGATTAAATCCATTTCCAAAATTCGATTTGTCTTCAAATTCTTTGAAAGATTCAACATTTTTTCAAATTATGATGTCAAATAAGCTCTAAATCTTCCCAAATCCCAAAGATAACAATCAGTTACAATCAATTTATGAAACTGCCTACCACAAAAATTGGGCCAGACTACTGAACATTGAGTCTTAGAGATGGATTCGGTTATCCACATCTATGAAATATGTGTATAAATATAAAGAGGTTATTGTTATTTGATATGTTAGGCACAAAAGCCTCTGACCGTTTCTCAAAATGATCCTCAAGTCGCTCAGAATCATCATTTGAAAATGATGACTCAGCACAGTAGAAATGCCGCATTTTTGAAAACGCACCCTCGTCTTGTAGGGGACTTTTGAATACCTTTCCAAGCTCCAAATGCATATATTAAAGTACCATTGGAAATCTTAGGATCTCTAGTTGTCAATCGACTATTTGAGCGTGTAAAATGGCCTCTCCACGACTGAGAAAATTGAGTTTTCTCAAGGCAGTTTATAGTTTGAAAAACCTGCGATTTCGGGGGTTTAGAGAGCCCCGAAATTGTGATTTTAGCTACTGAAAGTTAATGCTTTCGATGGATTACAGCTCTTTAGAACATATCCTTTAGCCACTGAAACTTGTATTTTGAAAAATATTACAAATAAAGCGTCGACTCAAGAGTTTTTATGAAATACAAGTCCAAAGATCTTTTTAAAAGACTCTTAAGAAAAATACAAAATGTTTAATCTAATGACTTTCCTATCACCTAATAAAATAAATTTGACCAATTTATTTGATGAGATAACATATGGCTCCTGTTTTGGATGAAAATCCTGCCTGTGAGGTTTCAAGAACCACAGACGTGATGCCTTTCCTGGAAAAAACAGAACTCAAACTAAAACTAGACTCTAGTATTCATTGGGCATGGAGTCAACAGTCAACCATTCTCTACAAACCTATAGTCTGCTCTTTTTATTTAACAAACCAACAACTGAAAAGAATCTATCTGCTCGTATGGCGAGCTTATTCTTCTCCCTACTCCTACACTAACCAGCTGCACTACTCTTGATCAAGTGAAATCATGCTTCTAATGAAGCCATGTAAGAAAATGATTTACTGATAAAATTCTTGATCTGGACCCAAAAAATATAGGAAACCATAACATGAAAAACCGTAATCTAAAAATATGACAAAACCATCCTTCATTTGAAAAAAATATTTTGACATTTATGCTACTCATAGACTCCAAATAGTCGGCAATAGGGTTATCAAATTCACCAAGAGATACCTCTTTAAGTTGTTGTTTCAACTGTAAACTCAAATGTTGTTGTTGGTTTCCTTCCCTGATCTCAATGTTGAATGTAGACTGCTTGACCTCTGTCAGAAATACCTGCATGATCAACTACTAATCTAAACTTCTCTGCTCCCCTTGGCTATATCCCTGTAATTCGAATTCATCTTTATGATGTGCTGGCCCATTACAACTGACAATTTTTAAGAGAGAAGAAGAGATATGTTCTTCATATTCTACATCATTGTCTTGATAATGATCAAATGAAAAATGAATCTTAAAAGATGTATCATGAAGAAATTGCTAACTACTCTCTTCAATAATGACCTCTTTGGGAGATATGTCAAAACTAGAAAGATCATCATTGGAATTTTGAAAAATAGTCTCACATCTGTCATCAGTCATAACATGCATACATTTATGATCAGCTCTTTGATGAAGAGTAGAACTAGATGAGATTTCATTAGTCAAAAAACCCTCATAAACTTTAAAATATTCCTTCTCATCACTATATTTGTCAAATATGGGGATATCCGGATCAAATCCTAACAACAGAGATGAAGATTCTTGCATAGAATTATCATCAATATGATCTTGAAACATATTTGGAAAAATATAACCTTCTTCCTCATCATTATCAGCGTTTCCATCAAAATTTGAAACAAAATATACATAAAGAGAAAGAGAGTCCTCCTGAAAATCGTGTTTCTCATGGTAACTGCAGCTTTCCTTGATCTACAAATCTAAAAATTGTGGACTACCCTTACTGATTTCAATGGACATTTGACCAACATATAGATGATCATCTCCATGTGTATCTAAAGAACCCAACTCTTTAGATTCATAACAATCAGACTTAATGATAGTAAGAGAGTGTTCAACTTCTTTATTATCCATTTCTAGTTCATTTTTATGAGAAAGCACCTCACTGTGAAAGATATTAGAGAGTTGTTGCAGATTGTGAGGGATAAGTTATTATTTACCATATGAATGTAGCTCAGATATATAACTTTCCTCTATTGATGTATAACCTTATTCTTTGGCATCAGAATATTAAAAAAAAACATGTTGATCTTCATGGTAAATGTCTTCTTCTATAATAAAATCTTTATCACAATTCATATTTTTGTGACAAGCAAAATCTTTATGAAACAACAAAAAGTATTCACAACATCCTTCAAAAAGATGTTGAACTGGAAAATACTTTTTACAAAAGGAATTGAAGGATGGATGAAAAATTTTCAAAGAGCTAACACTTGCATTTGGAAAAGACCGACACCAGTCAAGAGAAATCCCCTCTAATGAATACCTGAAAAGATTGATTTGAACATCCTCATGTACAATTTCAAGCCGATGAATAAAGTCATGAAAATGCAGCAAGTGTTCAACTAGAACTTCCCACTCTTCTCCTCGAAATATGGGAAGACTATTTTCCCATTCATATCTACTAGGTATTGGATGAGGGTAACCAAAAATACTTGAGAAATTGTGAAATGCATACCTCTTGTTCATTTCATACCAGTGGAGTCGTCTAAAGATTTCTGAACAATGGAGTCACCATTGAATTCTCCCTTCATGGAGTCACTAGATAGATGATAACAAAAAAAATGATGCCCAGTCTTTATCTATCATCAAAGTTGGAGCTTATGTCATCTCCCATGGAAGCTTGCTTCAATCTCCTTTCCCCAGCAACAACGCCAATTTGTTATCTCTCTAGGAATCCTTATTAGGTTGTAGTTGAAGAAGCCTGGTAAATTAAAGTATGTTTTGGTTTTCTGTGTATGTTGTATCAAATTATATAACTAAAAAACTGGTTCACTCTCAAGACACTTAAATATATATAACCAAATGAGACAATTCTTTCAAAATTCAATAATCAAATAAATAAATGAACTGATGGGTGAAGAAAGACTATATTTATCAACTAGAACACCTATGTGATGGGCTGAATAAAGATAGTACAAATTAATATGAAATCAATGTTTATGAGTTGACCAATGAGATGACAGTCATTTTCATCTAGACAAACTTAGATAATAGTAATAATCCAAAGTACAGGAAAAGAGAGAAGATGGCAATTCGATGTTAACAGTGAAAACAAATTGTGTATCTGTATTATATGAAAAAGGTCTAGTACAATAGCAGTATGGTCTAGTCTCCAAAATCAAACCATTAGTCTATAAAATTTGCATCCTTTATAGCCTTTACAATACTGTTCCAGATCCTGAAAGTATGGATCTGTTATGCTAAAAATAGAAATCATTACAACAGTTTTACAACATGTATGGATTAAATCCATTTCCAAAAGTCGATTTGTATTTGAAGCCTTTGAAATATTCAACATTTCCTCAAATGATTATGTCAAATAATCTCAAAATATTCCCAAATCCCAAAGATAACAATCAGTTACAATCAATTTTTGAAACTGCCTACCACTAAAATTGGGCCAGACTGCTAAAACCTGGGGCTCATAGATGGATTTGTTTCTCCGCATATGTGATATCTGTGTATAAATTGAAAGAGGTTATTGTTATTTTTCATGTTAGGCACAAAATCATCCGACTGTTTCTCAAAATGATCCTCCAGTCCTTCAGAATCATCATTTGAAAATGATGACTCAACATAGTAGAAATGCCACATTTATGAAAACGTAGCCTCATCTTGTGGGGGGATTTTCACTTCCTTCTCGATATCCGAATGCATATATGAAAGTAACATTGGAAATATTAGCATGTATAGTTGTCAATCGACTATTTGAGCATGTAAAAAGACCTCTCCATGGCTGAGAAAATTGAGTTTTCCCAAGGCAATTTATAGTTTGAAAAACCTGTGATTTCGGTGGTTTAGAGCGCCCCAAAATTTCAATTTTAGCTACCGAAAGTTAATTCTTTCGATGGATTACAATGATTTATAACATATCCCTTAGCCACCAGAACCTGTCTTTCTAAATTTTTTACAAATAAATCGTTGACTCAAGAGTTCTTATGAAATACAAGTCCAAAGCTCTTTTTATAAGGCTCTTAAAAAATATATAAAATGTTTCATCTAATGACTTTCCTATCACCTAATAAAATAAATTTGACCAATTTATTTGAGGAGATAACAGTTAGGATAATGACATCTAGCTTCTATGTAAAGGAAACCTATCATACTCATGTGATTATGTGATTGTTTGTTCTCCTTGTTTTTAGTTTAGAGTTGAGCTATATAAACTAGCTCCTTCTTCAAGTGAGGTTAAGAAGTAGATAATGAGTTCTCACTTCAGATTGTAATCACTTTTTCCTTATCAATAAAATTACGTGTCTGAGGACACTTTGTCAACATGGTATTAGAGCCATGGTGAAATGATGATGGAAGGATTGGTGATTGATTGAGGAATCAAGGAAGTGTCCACAACATCGTATTGATCTCTTCAAATTCAAGGAAAATGATACTGAGGTATTTTTTGTTGTTAATTCAATAAGAAAAAGGTTATTTTGATTAAAACTATTTGTGTTTTGAAATTTTTGATAAGATAAATCATTATTTTCTTCCATTGAAAAGTTTTGTATCAGATCTATTCTCTTTTTTTTTTCAATAGAGATTATTTTTATGATCAGATCTACTTTGTTTATAAAATAGATCAACTACAATCCAAGTAGATGGCTCATTTTTGCAAAAGATTGCGACAGATCTTCTTATAAATATGGAAATTTCTTGTGAAGAGACGTAATTTTTTTAGATCTACTTAAAATATATCTCAAACTATTTTTTTGTTTGAGATATGCTTGTTTTCAATGGTGTGATATGCAAAATCATGGTGTAATATAATCATGAAATTCCCTTGATTCTGTTAACTCTGACGTTTCCATTCAATAAAGTCTGTGAACAACCTTTTCTTTTGTCATTTTGAGCAACTTCCTTGATGGACTCTCTTGTCTCTTCAACAATATTTCATACATACTCTGCATCTCTAGTTGCAGTCATGAAGTAAGCAGATTGTTTCTTTCTCTTCCTACTTCTCTCGAATTACCCTGATATATACATAATCTAGATGATTTGGACATGCCCAAGATCCTCAATCTTACAAACAACATTTCCATGATCTACAATAATATTTCATGTTCCTACAACAAAGTCGAGGTGCCTCCAATAAACTGATTACAAAAACCTATCACCACTCCACTAGAAAGCGCCATAACATTTCGACAGATGACATAATGAAGAAATGTTGATAAATCATGGCGATTAAGATCTCATGGTGATAAATATGTCATGGCAATCAATATCAAGAATAGAATTCATGGTGATCAATATCAAGAGTATAATTCATGGAGCAAGATCTCTTACAAGCATCGATCTCTTACATTCTGCATACCTTATCATTCAGAAGGTCAATGCTCTTCTCTCTCATGGTGACCACTGGAGATGAAGATTTGCAAAATCCCAACAATTTATCCAACGATAGTTGTGTATCCATCTCTAGTTCCAGGGGATTATCCTCTCTCCTTGAAATTGTGATATGAGTGAAATCATCTCATTCTCTAGTTATGAAACCTTTGAATTCAATATTTTTTTTAATATATGAACCAGGCAGTGCTTCTATGCTTAAGACTAGGTGGTGTTTCTTCAAATGCATAGGTGCATCAAACCATTTATCGATTTTGAAACTGGGCAGCTACAATAGAATGCAAACGAGAAGTGGTGATAACTTTGTGGAGGTTGGAGGTCTCCATGATCTGTGGGATGGAATGACTGGCTTCCCTAAAGAAATTAAAGATTTGATTTATCTCCTAATCCAATAACTATGAATTTGGTTTTGTTCCGATATGTTTCAATGGGGATGCCATGGCCGACTGCAGCTCCATCTCATTTCTTTCCTCTTCACTTCTCTGGTGGAAAATAATAGCTAAAATGCAACCCTTCATTCATTTAAAGTGGAGCGATAAAGTGGAGAGATAAGTGGATATATCATTTTTTCAAAGGTATGTTGTGTTTTGAGAGCATGCAAATGTATGAATATGAACTAATGCAGAAGGATGTGTGAGGTACATAAAAACATATTTTTTTAATTCAAGGTTGTCTAATGATTGATTGAAAAGTAACCCATAACTTGTTAACATGAGAGACAGTTTGTGGTTATTACATTAACCTTCAACGAGCCACCATCATAAATTTTGGAAAAGGTTCATTATAGGTTATATTTGTGTCTATTTTTGAACTTAGAAAAGACAAATTGAATCCATTTTTTCCAGACCATCATTACTTTTTGTTAAAATATTGAAGGCTTTAGTTCAAGAAGGAACATTTTTCTATATGTAAAAGACTAATAAGTCATGTAAAATAATCAAATTTCAAAAGTTTTTTATTGTAACCTTAAATTTAATAGATTGAGAAGATAGCAGTGCAATACTCTCTCAAAATATTTTTCTGATACTTTTAAAGGGTCAAGGCCAAGCCCTTAAAAGTGCTCTTTATGTGTGGATTGTGTACTCTTTCTTTCTAGTGCTGTGTGTCTCTCTTTTGGTGTTTTGAGGATTATTTAGTGTGGTGGTGTGATCATTCACTTGAAATTTTGCAATAAGGAAATCTACCATCATGTATAAATTAATCAATATATTCACAGAATCAGATAAGTTAGATGGACCCAAGAATTACAAATCTTGGAGTCAACACATGCAGAACACTTTGATCTATAATGAATTATGGCATGATATTTGTGATGGTGATGCTTCTCCAAATAAGCCAACCGATTCCACTTATTTAGAAAAATGGCATTTGAAAGATTAAAAATCACTTGCCTTCCTACGTTCTTCGGTAACTGAACACATGTTTGTACATATTGAGAATTCCAAAGATGAATGCTCTTCTTGGAATCTGTTCAAGAAGATTTTTGATACTCCTACTGCATCTCATATAGTTGATCTACAAATGAAATTTCCTAAACAAAGATTAACATATAATGGTGATGTATTAGAATACATTTCAAGGATTAAGAACATTCATTGGGACATCATCAAAGGTGGTTTTCCTAAACTTGAAGATAGTTTTCTAGTTTCCATTTTAATAAATGCTTTGCCTCAATATTATAAGCATTTTCTTGAGACTTTGCAAATAACTGATAAGTTATCAACTGTGACTTTTGATTCACTTAGTGAATTATTGGATCAACATAGTAAATCTTTTGGAAAACAAAAAAAAAATAGGAGAAGATCTTCTTTTCACTAAAGTTGAAAGTTCTAAAGGAAGAGGAAAATCAAAATTTGGAAATTTTCAGAATCAGTCCTCTAATCGAGGCCATGGCAGGGATCATGGTCAAGGTAGAGGTTGTAGAAATTTTCATCGAAAAAATTTTCAAAGTAATCCTCACAATAATAGTGCACAGTCAGGAAGAGGCATAAATTTCAGTCAAGTAAGATGTAAAAGATGTTTAAAGATGGGTCATTATGCATCGAATTGTCTTAGAAGCAACGATCAATTGCCAAAGTTTAAGCAGACATCAAATTCAAATTCTTAACAATCAGATCAATATCCATAGGATCAAGATTACTAGGATGATTAATATGAATATGGTTTTTCAGCAGTTCAACATGTAGATTCATTTGAAAATGATTGGATATTGGACACAGGGGCTACTCAACATATAACTTATCGCAGAGACTATTTTTTGAATTATCAAGATGTTCAACTAAATCCCATTTATTTAGTTTATGATACAACTCATATCCCTCAAGGTAAAGGTTCAGTGAAAGTCTTTCTCCCTGGAATTGGTAAAAAATGGATTTCAAATGTTTTGTATGTGGCAACTTTTAAGAAAAAATTGTTATCCTTAGTCACAATCAGACAAGTTGGACATCAAATCATCATGCAAGATGGTTTGGTGAAGATTAAGTTAGAGAAGGATAACTTGAAAACAATAATGGAAGGATATGAATATGGGAAGTTACTAAGAATGAATGGGAAATTCATCAAAAGAAAGGAAGAGGTTGCAACAAAAGTGAATTCTGAAATGTCTTCATTCATATTATGGAATTTTTGATTTGGTCATTTAAACTTTCATAGTTTCTTGAAAATTAAGTCCCAAGATTTGGTAAAGGGTTTTCAAACTTTCAAGAAAGAAAATTCCAAGTGTGAAGATTGTATTTGTAATATCCCTCGGCCGAACACAAATGTAAATATAATCCAAGTATATTTAAGCTAGTGAGTTGTTTAGACATCATTTTTGTAATACACCTTTCATGGCATGGTGTGCACATATACTGCGCAGTAAATGGATGTAATGTGCACATTTATGAATATCATGCACAATAACTAAGGTGCATGCAACCTTAAAGATAGAGGATACAACGTCCAGTAACTAAAGAGTGCGCAACCTTGAGGTCAGTGGATACCACATGCAGTAACTAAAGTGCACGCAATATTAAGGTCAGTGAACCTTTGTGTATATAATATGCATTATAGGCTGGTGAGCTAGTATTATAATCTAGAATGCTTATGTCTTGGAATTAGGCTAGCACGCCTAGATGTTAAAGGCTAGAGCACCTATTTTGTATATATCTCATGATTAATATAAAAAAAATACATCGTTGTGTGCAAACCGACCACGATAAAAGAGAAGGGGGACTAAATTACACCAAATAGGGAAAGGGAGGGCCTAAAGTTAAGAACAGGGTTAAGCTAGAGAGCTTAAAGCTGAAAAGAAATATTATATTAATATTTCTTAAAAGAATAAAGTATGGATAATTAGTTTATCCTAAGTCCTAAAGTAGGTGACAAGTGTATCAGAGTAGCTTCTAACATGACAAGTGTCAAGTTGGAGACATGCATTCTTATTGCAGAGACTTAGTTCCTTTGGGAAAAAAATTGACCATGGTGAAAGGGGGGAAATCGACCATTGTGAAAGGGGAATCCTACCAATTTTCCTTCGACCAGAGAACCATTATCTAGGATACATTTCGTCAGTCCTTGAGCTACCTCATATCTTCCTACCACCGTACCCAGACCAGATTGATATCCATTCCTGTTGTTGTACCTGTCAACTTGGGAGTGGGATTGAAGAGGTGGCTTGTCAGGCTCGTGAGCAATTCTCTAAGTGAGGGAATTGTTGAGGATCAGTTTCCTGAAGGTGATAAAATGTGGCTACAGTGCTCTGAGACTTCTAGTATAGCCTATTGTTGAAGCTCTAGAAGGGAAGTGGGGTAGCCGAAGGACTGTTGAGTAGAGAAGGGACACAATTCCTTGGGTGGGACATGCATGTGGGGAAGGAGAGGTTGTAGGCTGTGGTTGAGTGAACACTTGAGAGGGAGTCTTTCCAGTTGACCATGAACCTTTAGTTGAGTTAGGAATCCCTTTCCTGGGTGGAGTCTATTCCTAGCTTAGGGGTGACTCACTGTTGAGAGTGACAAATAGTGTAGTCTAAGGCTGAGAGGTTCGTGGATAGTTTGCACGCAGTTGGTGACCTTCTTACCAAGATAAGTATTGGTTA
>CBVK0100683252.1:0-10240 GCA_900067695.1 Picea abies
TGTGCATAAGGGCGACAACACAGCTCTTGTTGGTGCGCTATCCTTGTGGAAAGGTGCGCTACCCTTTGTTTGGCTATCTAGCCTAGGGTTTGCTTCCGGAGTGATTCTCTGTCAAGGTTAAGGTGCTCGAAGGGTGGCTTTGGCCTATGCTTGGGTGACAATAAAGATATTGTCAATGGTAAAACGAGCACATCCATTATATCCTAACAGGTTATGGGCCCACACCTCCTTCATTCAGTGTAACCGCTGGAAGGAAACATAGCCGTAAGGATATTAAGCTCGTTGAAGAACTGTCGCTAGGGTTTCTAGCAGGAGCAGTCACCATAGCACTGTCGCTAGGGTTACTAGCAGGTGCAATTGCAGAAACCTTAAACCTCTCATTGAGGCACCTTAAGTGAAGAAATTGACCTAATCTCCGAATAGATCAGTGCGCCCTAGCCTAGCGCATCCCCTGGTACTCTCAACAAGCCAAGACGTGAAGTTTGAGCTTTTGGTCAAATCTAGGGTTTGACCAAGTCAAAGCAACCATGACTTATTCTATGAAGTCAGAGAACAAGTTAGATGGAGCCTCTAACTTCAGAGCGTGGAAGACAAGGATGACCTAATCTTTGCCAAGAATAAAGTGTTGAATATCGTGAAAGAAAAGATCGTGGAACCAATGTTTGAAGAAGGAAAAGAGAAGGAACCACAGAACGTTGCAGTTATGGAGAAGTTCAAAGACGGTGACATCAATGCCATGAGTATCATAGTGGACTCTATAAAAGACCACTTGATACCCTACATCTCTCATCTTGACTCATCAAAGAAGATGTACGATGCCCTAACAAACCTCTTCTCAGTCAGAAACATTGGACAAGTCATGAGTCTGAAGAATGAGCTTCGTGACATGAAGATGAATGATGATGACAGCATAACATCATACTTTGTGAGAATCTGTCAATTAAGAGATCAACTACAAGCTATTGAAGAGATCATTTCAGAGAAGGCATTGGTAAACATAGCACTCAATGGCCTTCCCAAGACATGGGATGCATTTGCCGCAAGCATTAACACAAGAAAGGAGTATCCGACATTTGAAGAACATGGGACTTGATGTGCTCAAGAAGAATCAAGGATCGATGCAAAAGAGAAACCCCAAAAGAAGTACGATGATCAAGCCTTCACAGCAAGATTCAAGAACTTCAAGAACAAAATAAAGTTTGGCTCAAGGAGGAAGCCAAATCAAGAGAAAGACATTTCAGAAATACAATGCTTCAACTGTCGAAAGTATGGTCACTACAAGAATCATTGTCCCGAGCTAAGGAAAAGGAAGGAGAAACACGAAGCATCAGTTGCCGAAGAAAAGGAACCTACAAAGAAGACTAAGCAGAATGAAAGAGACTTCTTCCTCTAAAGGTAACAATACTCTTCTTATTTCTTGTACATATCTTGTTTGTATCATCTCTGTACATATCTTGTATATCTATCCCTTGAAAGATAATGTATTCCAAGAAGAACTATACAAGATAAGGATTGATATCATTAGATAATACACATGAAAGGATGAAATACGCTGAATCAATCATGAAGAGACTCGGAAGAAGAAAAGACAGAAAGACTTATAACATTTTTGTAGAAGACAACAAGACGAAAGCGTGGACTCTGTTAGACAGAGAGAGCATTATGTCTGATTACTCAGATAGAGTATGGTTTCGAGATATGATGCAGTTGATGACACTAATGATGATGATGGTGCTCATGATCTAGTCATGATCTAGTCTATACAACTATGTTGATGCTACCAGGTAAATGGTATGTTTTTGTGCTCAAGACCATTACCAGTAATACCTCCCTAGCTAGGAGGGAGTGTTGATATTATGGTAGCTGCAGGAGGTATTTATCTCCACATGTAAACCTGATGAGGATAGAATACTCCGGAAAGCAAGAAGAAACCCTAATGAGTTGGCTAATAACCCTAGAAGACTTGTCGGCTCAAGAAGATAAATTATATTAGGTTATTAGCCTCCAAGAGAAGAAGTCGACCAGATTATTAGCCTCCAAGAGAAGTCGTCGACCAGATTATTAGCCTCCAAGAGAAGAAGTCAGCCAGAAATAATAATATATACTGAACAGACAGATACCCAGAATGAGAAGTCGGCCCAGGCAGTTAACCAGAATTAGTATAAATACAGGAGGCCAGTTCTCATTCTGGCAAACAGTCTCAGAATTGCAGAGCATCACTTGTGTGCACTGCAGTTGCCCAGTTTTTGCGTAGGTTTGGAGGAGAGTTGTCGTTGCAGCTGCAGCAGCTAGCAGTTACACTTGGACTATCTCTTGGTTAGGGTTTGGACTAACTAATCAGCTCTTGTTGGTGCGCTATCCTTGGAAAAAGGTACACTACCCTTTGTTTGGCTATCTAGCCTAGGGTTTGCTTCCGGAGTGATTCTCTGTCAAGGTTAAGGTGCTCAAAAGGTGGCTTCAGCCTATGGTTGGGTGACAATAGAGATATTGTCAATGGTAAAATAAGCACATCGATTATATCCTAACAATAGGAACCTGTTCTTCAGAAGAATCTGTGCCATGGTGCCTCCCATGGAACAAGCCAGAGGTTCGAGAGGGTCACCGTGTGTCGCAAGCGATGGCTAAATAAGAGCATTGGAGACTTGAATTAACCACTAAACCACAACCGACCGTGCAATGATACCTTATTCATACATAGTTTACTAATTTCATTGGAGTTTTATCACAGTAACAGAAACAAAGGCAAAGCAGTCCAAAAATGTGAGAAAGTGTCAGAATGGGAATATGCAAACAGATTAATGAAATTGCACTGCGTGGTAGAGAAAAGGCTAGCCACGTGAAGTAAATACAATATTATTATCTCTCACATTAGCTCATGAAACGGTTTCCTGGCAAGAAAAATTGGTTCGGATTCTGTCACCAGACAAGAACCTATTCTTCAAAAGAATCCCGATGCCGTGGCGCGTCTCATGGAACAAGCCAAAGGGCCGAGAGGGTCCTCCTGTGTTGCAAAAGAGGGCCAGATAAGGGCACCAGAGACTCGAATTAACCACTGAACCAAATCCGGTCATATAACGATACCTTATTCATATACAGTTTACTAATTTCGCCGAAGTTTTTATCAAAAAAACAGAATGGCAAAGCAGTCCAGAAATAATGGCAAAGCAGGAACTAAGAAACGAAACATACCCTTCCTGGACGAACAGACTTGGCTGAATTAGTGATCGTAGACTTCTTCATTGTAAATATCTATAACCCTAACCTTCAAAATCCCATCCCCTACTCCTTCCATGATATTGCTATTGAAACTGGGTCTTGATCTGGGCCTGGAGCGGACTATGCATTTCGAACGAGAAGGGATACCACGGGCTATCTAACAACTGTCTCTGGCTTTCTTACATCTCCGGCACCTTCGCTTTGCGAACACAATCCAAACACGGTAAGGGGGGCAGGGTTGGTAACACATATTCGGTTACAACAGCATAGCATTTATTGGAGAACCAAGCATTTCTAAACCATTCTAAGCATTTGAAACGTATCGATAGATGGCCCCGTGCCAGGGAAGGAGGGCACTGAACAAGCACACTTTTCTTCTCGAGCAGCCTTCCTATATTCAGAAGAGAGAGATCAGGCCGCCATCGATTGTTTGTGTGGGGTTTGGTAAGCAATTCCGGACTCCTCGGCAGTACCAAACATGGTATAACTCTTACCAGACCCGTTTCTCCATACATTATGATAGTGCATTTGTCCCCGCTCTTCACTCCTTCCACTCGGCTTTCAATGTTAAACCGCTGCAGGCCTCTCCAGGCCTCCACCGTAAATTTTGAGAGGCAAAATTTCGTCGGGTTTGAAATTTTGGTTGGAATTTTGGTTGGGCAAATTAGGGTTTGCCTATATAGCCCCAAATTTATTTTAAAAATTTATATATAAATAATAAAACCCTTAACACACAGATACAAAAAAAACTCAATATACTTACATTTGTTGAACAACATTCTTTTTTCCCTCCACCCTTTTTATATTTCTTTGTCGTATTTCTTTGCTTAGAGATTATTCATTATTGTTTTAAGGTATCTTAGATCTTCAATGTTGTTTCATTCTCATTCACTTTAATTTGTTCTTTGAAATAGTTTTGTTTAAACGTTTTATATTCAGGTATTTTGTATTGAAATTTTACAATATGAATTTTAATGGAATGACAATTTTTTTATTTTTTAAATTGTATTTCTGAATATATAAATTTATTCCTTTCTGATTATACATATTTAACCATTGAAATCTACAGCTCAAACAATTTATTGCCTAATTTTAAGGAAAATTAACCAGAAAAACCAAAATCCTTTGGAAAACTCGGATTAGACATATTTAACCATTGAAATCTCAAGCTCAAACGATTTATTGTTGAATTTTAGAAAAAATTAACCATATAATATCCCTAGGAAAAAAACAAAACAAAAAAAGTTCAGGCTACTAGCTTCCAAATCATATCAATTATTAGGTTTAATGTACCAAAAAAACGATCTCCCATCAAATTGGCTAAAGTATGTTATGTCTAAATTCCATTTATTCTTATGTATAAACAATTTTATGTCAAAACTTATGCCAATTGGGTTTTGTTTACGTAATTGAGAGGAATGATTGTTTTCCTTCCCACTGAATTTAATTCTAGTAAATGAGATATTAAGATCATACTCTTACTAGTGGTACCATCATTATTCCCCTTAAATAACTTAATATATTCTTCAAAATGTATAAATAAACTTTATTAAATATATTTAAAAAAAATAAAATCATATTAAATTTATTTATTTATTTAAATTAATTATATACTTAATTTTTAACATTTTCATATATATATAATCCTCTCAAAATAAATCATCAGAATATATAATCCTCTCAAATAAATCATCATAATATATAATCCTCTCAAATAAATCATCAAAATTGCAAAAATAAAAGATGATACGCCCACTTAAATCATCATGGCATTTTGAGCATATAACTTAATTTATTACATCGAAAGTGTTTATAAGGGGAGATTTCGCTCGGAGGTTTCGTCGTCTGTCCAAAGCGTATCACAGCTTGACATATGTTACATCAGATCAACTAATCTTTCATTTCCACGTATCTTATCTTTCATCCAAGCGGTGGCTTCCAAGCTTCTTCTTCATCTCATCAACCCTTTTGTTTCCAGCATCGATTCTAGTCCCTATTCATTTTGTTTTTGTTTGGGCTGCATGATTGATTTGCGCATGGAGTTTCATCCTCGCCTCTTCGTTGTATTTCCCCTCACGTTATCTCCAGCCAAGAAACAACGCTCCAGGTCTACGTGTTGCTAAAGCCACTGGGATTCGATCTCGCGTCGGGCGATACGGTTGAGCCAGGCAATAGCTCTGATGCAGTCCTCACATCCTACCGGCAGGCAATGCTCCGAGGCCCGCCTGTAGGCGATTGACTGAGTTTAAGCTTGCTGGCCAAAATTCTTTTTGGCTGGGTTGAATCTAGTGCCAAAGAGGTCAAGTACCTTGTTGTTTGGGTCGATTTCTAAGTGTTCAGCTGAGTATTTTGTGTGTTGGGTCGAGTTCTTTACAACGGGCTGAGTTTTCATTGTTTGGGGCTGAGGTTCTTTACAGTCGGGTCGAGTTGCACTGCTGGACAAAGTTCGAGCTCTTCGGAGGTTGATTTACCTTAGCAGAGACCGAGTATTTCAGGAGGTGGCCAATTTTCCTTGCTCGACGCACTTTTCTTGCAGAGTTCATTGTTGAGAGGGGTCGTATTCTATGTGGGACCAAGTTTATGGACAACATATTTGATTTGATCATATAAGGATAGTTGTTGTGTAAGGGGATTATTTCTACTTGTTGTTGTAAACCTGAACCGAACCGATGTAGAACCATTGCACACGAACCAGGTTAGAGTCACAATAAAATCAGTTAACAATTGTGGTGTTTTTCTTGCTATTTTGGGTACTTTACTTGAGTTATTTTGTGTTCGAACTTGCAGTAATTATTTGCATAAAATGTGAGTTTTATTTGGCACATTGAACCCTCTACATTTATCCTAAGTTCTTAATAAACTAACCCATAAATTCAACAACAATCTATAGATGCATTTTGTTGTGGTTGTGAACCTATAGCCTAAGTGTTTTACGAAAGTCATCACCCAGAAATATGCAAAAATTGTTATAGTAGTAAGGGAAATTTGTGACAGTCGTAGATAGGTCCATTACACACTCCTAATACTTCAGATACTTGCAAAATGACATATATTTGCAATCTATTGAACTCAGTGGAAGTTGCATTTTAATTGATTACTTGTACATGTACATTTAGGATTCATTGTAATGTGTGTCACAAAGGCAAAGGCAAAGGCAAGAGTATCAGAGGTAGAGAATAAAAAAGTAGAGGTTGATCAAACTAGATTGTCACAAATGAAGCTTGCAATAAGTCTATTCAATGTTGTATGTTGCCCTCCATTGACCACAATGACTAGACCAATTATATATGTAAGGTAAATCCAAATGCTTTAGTGGTGGCATGAATGTTATAGAAGGAAATCAATTCATTCTCATGATTAGTTTGTTTCTTTTGTCGTTGCATGTCCAAATCTGTTGATTTACCCAATTTCACACAAAGGATGTATAGGCTTCATTAGATGCATTAGATGTACCTACAACTGAGAATGAAGATCTAAATCATTGGTCCAAAACTTTGACCATTGACTACTCATGGCTAAATCGCTTTAAGTCCTCCCAAAAACAAAATCTCATGGTCTTTAAGAAAAGTAACCACACCAATTCACTTTGGTGTTTCCTTTCCCCTGCTTATGGGTATGCTAGTTATTATAATTCAATACAGAACTTGCACAAATTAAAAGTAGTGTCATATTCAATCATCATTATAATAACCTTTTCCTTGGGCGTGTGCACTTTTGATGATTTGGAATATAATTAACTGGCAATTGCCCATGTCTGTGCAAACAAATGTCATAAAAATGCAATGCTTTAGCATAGATGTGTACTAGATGATTTTGAAAATGTCTATTAGTTTTCTTCCAATAATAATTGATAATTGAGTGCCTATTAAACAGGGTGTGTCAAAAAGAGGGACCAATATCATGCTAAATCATTAATTCTAGGATCACCCAAACAATGAACAACTTCCATAATTAAAGTCGTTATTTTTTAATCCTTGTTAGATGGCTAGAGGGGCTCTAGGCAAGGAAACCTTTTGGCATTTATCATGACTATGTTGCCATCAGAGAGCTCATAACTCTTTCCAATTGCAGATGTCATGACAATGAGATGGAGCTCTTACTCATTGTCCATCACCATTTATTCTAGCTTCTCCTCCATGGTGCATACTTTATCCCACTTTAGAGTCGTCGCAAGGTAATAACCATTTTCCATTAGGGTCTTTGCTAGCATCATTGTTAGGTCATTGGCCACCAAATCCAAATGGTACATGTCATGAGGCAACATGTAGGAAGGCCTCATCCAAGATAGCCAAGAAATCCACCACGCAGTTGGCTCCAAAGACAAGACAATCCCTACCACTTAATGTTTAAAGTTCAATCTCATCCATGTGTCCTTGGTCCCGATCTTGTTCTTACCACTAACATTATGCACTCCAATGGATAGAATGTGGGTGAACTATAACTTTGTGTCAACCACCACCCTAGCTTACAAGCAACTAGTAGAGAGCCTTGTTGAGCAAGTCGAGAGGAGGTCTGAGGAGCAGAAGGTTGTCGCTTTCTCTCTCTCCCCCATGTTTCACTAAGAAAATATTCCAATTTGAACAAATGCCATATCTCAAAAATTCATGTATATCAATCGAATGATTTTATTTCTCCAATACAAATTAGACTAGTGCCTTGCCAATTGGGTTATGGAGTATCGAGTGTAAGAGCTAGGGTTTGCAAATTCTCTAGGGGTGTAAGCCATTTTACTTCATAGAGCATGCAGAACCTAGAAAGGTAAATCTAGGAGGGTGTGATCCCTTTTACTCATCCTAGCAACCTTTGCAATAGCTTATCCACTAACAATAATGATAAATCTTGGTGGAGGGTGTATGCCCTTATACTCCTCCAAGGGTTTATATAAGAACAACCATAAAACAAGAAGAAATACTAACAATATGCAAAAATTCTTTACCAATTCCAAAAGATTGCAAATAAAACCCTTATCTACCATGAATATTCCACCATACATGCAAGAGATAAGCATCAAAGAGATAATGCACCACTTCCTTCCACAAGACAAGTAACTAGCATCCAAATGGCATCAAAGAGAGAGATATGTGATTTACCCAAGAGGGGCAAAAATTTCAGCCACAAACATATGTAATTCTCAAGTGTTATGATATGATGTAAATGAAATGTCATGACCTTTATTTATACAAGGTCTCACAAAAAGAATTGTCCACTTAGTTGAGGGTAGAACACAAAATAAGGAGGTCGACCTCCTTAAATTTCCCTCTATAAATTATAATTCAAAATTTACATAAAGATTCCTCAAAGAGGAGTGACGTCAAGCCCTAATTAGCCTCCAAGTGAGACGTTTTGGCCTCTAGAAGAAAACGTTGGGCCTCCAAAGGCCATGGACCAAGCCACATAGTGCTCCAAAGCATGGCAAGGAGTCTCTCTCCGTCAAAAGATTGCCAAGTCATCATCAAGACCAACAACAACATCGAACCCTAGCCCTCAAATGTGGCATCATGCCATAAAAGGTGACGTTTTGATCCTCCAAGGCCAAACATTGGGAAAATGGAGAGCTAGTCTCATCCGCCAAGGTGTCTTCTCATGCCTCCAAAGGCAACATTCATCATCCAATTCTCCAAGGAGTGGGGGTGCAACATCCATCCCGTGGGATCCATGCCCCAAGTGAAGGTCCAAGTGACCCTGTGCCTTCACAAAATGACTTCCACCTGTCAAGGCCTTACAAAGACAAGCAAATTCGCCCTCCAAGGGCTCACCAGTCACAAGCATCCTGTCAAGTAAGCCATATATAATAAAAGAACCACTTGAACATGTGCATCAAATCCCCCCTCTCCAAATAAACAAATGCTCAAATACGTTATGCAACTTGCCAAATTTAGGTATGGGAGGGTTGTTATGGTGACCTATTGGGTGAATCATTCCCAAGTTAAGGAGTGTTTCCCAGGTGGACCCTCTCTAAGTCATGTGAAGAGTATGAGGTGGATTGGGGTAATATTTTTGGGCATGGGGTTTCTTGACATACAAGGGCACATATTGTCTCATTTATGGGTGCCTTTGTAGAGGGTGTGTTGCCCTTCGTCTGCGATGCATGGTTTTTCCAAACCCTTTTTGTCATTAGTTTGTTAGAGTGTTTCCAAGTTGAAGTTAAAATGGGATTTCTACCTAAGCATGAAAAACATTGCCCACTTTAACTCTACCTTGGTCACACTATGCTTCCCCAAGTTGAAGACGATGTGTGGGACTTCTGCCCAAGCATGAGAAACATTGCCCACACATGCTCTACCTTGGTTGGCATGTTTAATTAGTTGTTTATTTTATGGGTCCCTCAATTCTTGTGAGAAACATTTCATTGTTCTTGGGATCCCTAGGCGAGCATTTGGAAGGTTTATGATTGGCTTTTACCTTTTGTCAGCTACAAGCATCTAGGCCTCCAGCCCCTTCTTCCCATGAAATGAGGTACAGGCCCTTATTGGGTCAATGTGGCCCAAAAACCCAAAAGATGAGGAAGTGCAGGGAAAAAAACATGAAAAGTGGAAAGTATGTGTGGGAGTGATACGATGACTCATCAGCAGACCCCCCAATAGCAACCCTTTCCTCGAGGGTGACCACTTACTAAGACAATAATGTCAACCACCAATGTCAAAATAAGGCAAAGAGCATAATTTCCAAGCAACCATTTTCAAAATCAAGAAAGGAACCTTTGCAACATATTCAAATGCTTCATTTATTAAAATGACACTTACCATAACACCGAACTCGTTACCTCGTGGAGCAAGTCATGTTATCCTTTGTGAGCCAAGTTGGTGTGGTGAATGGTGCAGCCATCGATCACGAGGTGATGTATGGTGGTGAGGCGGGGCTCCATCTATGTAAGTGGACACTATCAGTCAATCCATCTTTCAGTACTCCATGTCTGCAACCTGAGGGCCTCGAGACATCATCTCCTTGGTTATCCCTAGGAATGGGGGGATAACATTTGGCTGCTACCTGGGGACATGTACTCACTGCATAGTGCATGAGAACC
>CBVK0100683258.1:0-23625 GCA_900067695.1 Picea abies
CCCCCCCCATCCTATTTCCACTTACCACCTACCCCAACCTCCAAAATATTCCAAACCACAAGCCGATACCACCTCAACCCGCCACCATAACCCTATTACTACACGCCATATGTCCCATCCAAGATACCTGTTACCCAATTAAAACTTTCCCCGTGACCATTAACTGCCCCGTTACAACCCTGCACCATAAATAACACCTTATGCATACTATAAACCCCGTTTCACATCCTTTGATTCCATTTTATAACACATACACTGTGGATACCATGCCAAACCAATATGTCAAGTTAACTACCATGAACTCTCATTGTCAGCAAGAAAAAAATTTCCCTTGGTCATACAGTTCCACCATTACTCTTACGGTAAACTCTGTTAATTATGGCCCCCAAGGATAAATCTATAGATACATACAATAGTCCAATCCTACCCCCTCCTGTCGAATCGGACCACATCCCCCTAGCGCATAAATATTACAAAGTCACAGAGCTGAGGTGTGAATTCGACTTCTTCGAATTGCACTCATGGATGAAAGATATTTTTCTCAACTAGAGTGATGAAATTGAACTCTGGGAATCCAATTTACCTCTGTACATGTTTCCTCAAACCCACCATTTCCATGAGTTTTCTTTGAGATGTCAAGCCTACTATTTTCTCGGCCAAAGAGCCATTTCCTCCTCCTCTGGTGAAATATTGTACAAAATCACCTCAGAAGCCATCGAACAGATGCTGCAAATCCATAGAAACAACTCAACCATCCCATTATCCATTGAATCCCTAAACGACCTATACCAGAAACTCACTTTCCCCCAAAGAGCCCAGATCTTTGAGATTTTCCTCCCATAATATGCCTAATTTCCCCAAAACAATCCACCTTACTCATCTTCCATTTTCACTGTCAAATCCAACCATATCATTTCCATGATTTCATACCTGTTAGGTTATTACTTAAATGAATGGGTAGATGATCCTATTCTAGATTTTCTATCCATATTTTTCACAAAAGAAAGAGTTTCCATTAAATTTAACTTTAATCAATTTCTAGCTGATAATATTCATTATCAACTATTCAGGTTTCCAACTTAAGGGATGTTCAAATACTCTTCAATTATGGTCTACATGATTTTATTATACCAGTCATAAAAGTTCCCCTGTGCACTTCAGAAATTAAACCAGGAAGGAATCCCATAGCCAGTGACATCATGGACCTCATTGGTGAGGAAAAATTCAACACAATTCATCTTTAAGGACTTCATAGATCAGTGCATTCACCCAATTGTTTGTATGTTGAAATACAACACAGAGCCAAGGATCTATGAAGAAATTCAGAGGGTCTTTCACCTACATAATAAAGCTAATACAGGGGATTAGTATTTATACCAAAACCATACAGAGATAAGGGTATATGGGTGTGAGTTTCCTCCTTACAGATTTCCAAAATACCTCCAAGTGAGGATTTTTTGCACTATAATATATACGAAAAATAGTGAATTCATATTGCATTCACTTTGTCGCTACAAAGAAGAAGTGCCTACTCAGAATCAAGACTCAGATTGGCCCTTTCATCTGCATTAGCAGATCAACAAGAGAAGAAGCAGATTAAACCTTTTGAAAAAACTATTGATTCCTCTAAGTTCCACTTGGGAATATGACCCATTTTGTGTCATCTCTGAACTAAGAATCAAACAAAGGAGAACCCATTATTTTCACACACAAAGGTGTGAGGTGGAGAGATACATGAACCAGATAGAGTGGAAAGAGAACAAATTACAAGAACTAGAGGAGCAACCTGCCCCTGTAATTGGTTCACATACTCACACAACCCAAAAGAAAGTAGAGAAGAGATCAAGGAAGGAAGTTTTTTTTTTCAGTCATAGAGGTATCAACTAAGGATTTCCATGTTTACATAAAGAGGGCCAAAACCAATCATACACCAGTTTTACTCAAGGAGGGAGAAATGCAGTCCACCATAGTCTTGGAGGGACCACACTCTTCAACCCATTCAGACATTCTGGTTACATGATGTCCATCATCACTAGCATCTCAAAGAAACCCAGATACTACTCTGACAACTGAATCAACTCATCAGAAACCATAGTCAAACATTTTTGACAAATATAAACAGATCAAGAAAATAAATGAGCTCCTCAACAACAACACCTACACTTAGTTATGGAAGCAGACCTCCATTGTTCAACATAGAATGATGTCATATCTTGACACAAAAAGAGGAAGAATTCAAATGGAATTCTTACAAGTACAAGTTCCCCATCCAAGAAAAGTTGCAGACTAGAAAAATAATTATTTTTAATTTGATGTAAAAGATGTCCATCTAGTGGACCAGATGGATATACATAGGCAGAAAAGAGACATTGTATTCTCAGCTTTGACAAACACCTCAAGGATTGCTTCTAATTTGCAGGTATCCTTAAACAATATCCAATCCCAATTAAAGCTAGAGAAGATCTCTTCTTTGGATGAGGACATCAAAATAAAATCATTATAAGAATTGGTGTTGAAGATTGGGTATGACCCAACAAATGTCAAGGTAGCAGAGGAGTTGTTAAAAAAGAAGAATGACGATATAGAATCTCTACGAAAGCAACTGAATCTTCTAGCTATAGAATATTAACATACCAAATAATTGGTTGAGACTGAAATCCAAAAAGAAGAAATTTTAAAGTTAATCATGGAACAAAATTCCCAAATAAGGGAAATGGAAGCATAAATGGACAAACTGATAAATGAAAAGGAGAAAAATGTGCAGATGGCCATGATCCCACTAGAGGAATTCCCTCTGGTAGGAATCAAAACAACATAAGAGTACACATTAGTATAAATCCCATCAACAATCCCAGTACAAATCTTAGATGCATCTGACAAGATTGTAACATCCGTGGAAGATATGTCCATACAAGGGGAAGAAATAAAAAAATTACAGGAAGAGGTAAAAAGATTGCAGGAATTGAAATCAATGTTCCAGTCTGGTCACTAGGAGGAGATGCATAAGTCTGAAAGGCTTATTCAATAGTTATAACAATTAGGGAAAGAGACTTCCATGGAAAATATCTTAGCCCAAGCTAAGGAAAAAATATGCATAAATATCAAGAAGACAATGTCAGAAATCTGGCCCTCCATACATATCATTTTTGAACAACATGAACTGGTGCAGAAAGATAGGGGAGCAATTGAAATCATCAAGGAAGAATTGGGAGAAAGACTCATTGAGGCCACAAACTTATCAGATTTCTAAACTCCAAAAAAAAACAGGAGTTAGAAGAACTAGAGATTGAGGATAGAACTAAGACCATTCTTGAGACAAAGAAGGCTCTAACCAAGAAAGGCCTGATGTTGTAGCTAGAGGAAAAATATCAAGTGATGGACATAGGTGTGCAAAGGTTATTCAATAATTTTAAGGTTCTACACAAGAAAGGGTTGCCTGGATTGTTAGTACTGAATGACAAATTGATCACTCTGCTTGATTACAAGAAGAAATTGAACACAGTGGAAAAAGACAGTTCAAAGTTTGCACGGATACAGGGAAGCATCACTGGTAAAGATTTCCTAGAGACACTACAGTTAGACTTGATTATTCAACATGAGATTAAGCATATCTTCATCACTAATCCTACCTTTGCCAAATACACAGAAATGGATGAAATATACAGGAAATTACTCAAGATTTATATCCCAGGTAAAAAAAGGTGGGAATATCTATGCACATAAATTGAGTGAAGAAAATTTTGATGCTCCAGTCAGTATGGAGCAGCAGCCAGCCAAAGTCAAAGAGATGAGTCATCAACCACTTCCACCAAGTCACCACCAGAGATCCATGCAAATCTGCAAATCCCTACATTTTTTGTATTTTGAGATCTAGTTAGTTAGATATTCCTCCATAATATCCTGATCATTTATGGCAGGATCTGTTGTAAATAGTTGTATAAATACTTCTTTCTTCAAAGTATTATGGGTTGATTTTTTCACCCAAGATATATTGTGTAAATTTTTCAAAGGATCAACCAGTAATAAAAGAGGCTTATTCACAGGATTCTTGTGTCAGATTGTTGGTGATGTGCTTTCTCTCTTTGTAAAATGTTTTTCTATTCTTTCTAATAATTGCATGTGTTTCCAATTCTAATCATTAAAAGAAAGTTAAAAAAACATAATTTATTTCATTATACTTTGTCTCTGGTTTTTTAAATGATCTTCATGTTGTTCATAGGAAATTGAGTAAAAGAATTCTTAACTACGCTTCTACTTAGTGGATTTTCCCCTCTTTTCCTCTTATTCATTTCATTTGATTCAAATATATCCAACAATCTTACTTCCCTTCTCTATAGAGAAAACCATATAAAAAACTGAAATCGATCCTTATCTTTAAGAACAGACCCCACAACCAAATGGAAAATTAAGCATTCATTCAACCATATATTTCAAAAAAAAAAAAAATTTCAAACTGTCACAACTAGCCTAACATTTTAAAACTCAAACAAATCTAAATCCTATAGAGATATCCCTCTCTGAAGTTGGAAGGGATAGATCCCAACTTCCAAAGTGGTTAGGTGGTTACCTCTATCTTTTCTTCTACAACCTCTAGAAATTATAGAGTGCTAATAGTGATCATGTCAATCGACCTTTTGAAGAATACTTGGTTTGATCTGGTATTGACTAGAAATGGTCTATTACTCACACACCTCATCAAAATGGCATCGTAGAATGCTAGAATAGGACATTATTTGAAATGGCTAGATGTCTTTTGCAAGCTAAATATATTCCTCCTTTCTTCTAGGATGAAGTAGTGTATTGTGAAAACTATCTAATCAATCACATCTCGAATCAATTTATTCCTTCCATGAGTCCAATAGAATGAAGGTGTGGAAAAAATCTTTTATTCAACCACCTCCAGGGGTTTGGATGCGTTTCTTGGGATAATATTTCCAATGATTGCAGAAAGAGGTTAGATGTGAATAGTCATGCTTTCATCATGATGAGATACTCTAAATATTCAAAATCCTATCTATTGTTTGATCATGTCAATTGGAAAATTATTATCAGAAGAAACATATTATTTGATGATAAATATTTTGGAATTAACTTATTCAATTCTTCCTCTAGAGTTTTATAGGATGATCCATTTTATGTTGTCTTCGACACTGGTTCTCTTATTCCATACTTTAGTCCTTCGATTAGAGAGTCGAACTTTCTCCCTATTTGGACATGACCATTGACCTCACATTGACTAGTCCATCATCCTTTATTTTGACTTATCCATCGACTAAAAACCCTCCAACTCCTTATTGACCTTTTTCAGTGAACACTTTTTGATCTTTTTATTGTCTAACCAGATGGGCTCCAAACAGAATTGAAGTTGTTGGAGTTGATGTCGACGATGTTTCCTCTAGATGAAAAACTCAATTTCAAAATCCAGATGTCAATGTTTCCTTGATGACTCATTGTTGGGTAAATTATATGCAAGAATTTTCATTACATTTAATGGAAATCTGGGGTCCGTAGGCTTGTGAGGTGCAAACACAATATGTGTAGGACCAAAGATAGACTATTATATCCTAATTGTAAAATAATTGAAAACTCTTTGTGAAACTGGTTTTCTTCTTCAAGTTCTCTATTAGAATGATTTGGGATTAGTCTAGCTACAGATGACAACAATCCAACATCATATATGATCATATGTTGCACGGTCACTACGTTTCGAACATCCAAATTAACTTGTCAAAGTGTCTTTTAAAGAGTTAAAAGTCTATGCTAGAAATAAACACACATGCATTTAATGAAATCAACTATCAAACAATAAAAGATTCAGACTTAGCACTATACTATGGGAAAAAAGTATTGATTCTTCAGTGGTACTCAAATCATTTTTGACAACACAAAACAAACTGCATAAAATAAATTACAGAAAATGAGCTGCAGGAAAGTAAATATACCTAAGAGTGCTATTTCTACACTATGCAATTGCAAGGGCCAACACCAAAATTTCACATGAAAATAACAATGAAATGATTCTCAAATACAAACACACACACAACCTTACTCAATATCTTCTCTCGAACTAAGAACATAAAACATAATGAAGAAGCTTAACAAATAATGAAGTATGCAAGAGGAATGGACTAAATTGTAGGTATATATATATGACACAAGTGGATACTTGCGTAACAAATATGATGCAGGAGAATCGTACGCATGTGTGAGTGGAGGACAGCCATATAGACCAGTGCACATTTTGAGAATGTTTGAATTTCAAATCGGTACACATTTAAGCAATATCTGAAAAGATACGTATGCATTTATGTTTTGGGGGATTGTAATATAGATTATGAGCATTTCTCTCATATGTGAGATAAGGAGGCATTTATTGTAATTTATGTTTAGTAGGTGTCTTTTAATTATGATAAGATAGCTTAGAGAAGAGAGAGGGAAAAACTCAAGAAGACTCTCTCGTTTGTAATTCTTAGATAGTATTATTGTAATTTGATGTAGAAGATTAGGAGATAAGAGAAATATAGGAAATTAGAGATTATATGAAGAATAAATGTTGCTATTGAACCATGTCAGAAGCATTGGATTAATATAAGAATGTTTTGATCCAATTTTCATGGCGTGTGATGAATATTGTTTGTATCCTTTGAATGGTATGTTATAGTTTGCTTATATTTCTCTGTTATGCATTTGCTTCAATGTTATGTGTATGTTTGTGATTTCATTGGGAATATATGAATTTTGTGAGAGTAGAAGTATAAGTTTCAATTGTTTCTCTCCTTGAGAATTCATGCAAGGAGTGTAGTGAAAGGTCCGCATAGAGTGTGTGACAGAGTTCTGATTTTTATCTCAAAAAGATCAAGAGGGGTAACATTGGATTATATCAGTAGAGGTGTGTATGAGGCATAGAGTCGTGCAAGGAGTGCGTAGGCTGAGGGAGGAATTGAAATTCTTCAATCCCACAAAGTGGTTGGAGAATATTTGTTGCAAGGAGCTCAGAGAGTTAACATCATGGATAACTAGAGGTTATCGCAGAGCCATGCTAAATGTGCATGCATGGATTCTTTGAATCCATAAGACATCAAAGAAACCTAATCTTAGGAAGGTTAGAACCTTCGAATAGCTCAAAGGGAGGTGGAGATTAGAGTCGCGCGAAAATCTAAGTTCAGACGGGTTAACGTCTAGAAGAATTACCAAAGGTTCATCGAAGCTCGAGTGAACGGTGGAGAACTTCGAAGGGAGAATGACGAAAAAATGAGAGTCGTTTGATCATGATAAGCTATGAGGAGGTTCAATGAAGATTCATCTGGTGTGTAATACTCAAGGAGATCTGAGCCATTGATCCAGTGGGATCAGGGTCGCCTGTTGAGTTTCGGGAGTTCGAGACTCGTTCTATTGGGGAGCAAGGTCGAGCCATGTCTTTCAAAACCTCGATACGCAAAATCATAGTTAGATCTAAGATGTTGATTAATGTGCTCTGTGAACCATTGATCAGGCCACGTACGGTTCGAAAAATTTGGCACTGGAGGAAAGGCACACAAATTGTTTTTGAATCCCCGAAAAGGAGAATGATGATAAGCAGCCAGGGACATCGGTTTGTGACAGATCTGGACCCTTGGATTTGGGTCACTGACTTTTGGGAGTCAGGGTTTTGAAAGGAAAGGGGAAGCACTATTTTCATATTTCCCAAATTGTGAAATCCCAGGAGAAATTTAAAGGTTGGGACCCAGTTCTCAGTGGAGGGTCACGTCAACTGCGTTGAAGGGGGGACTAGTCTTTGCTAGTCCCTAATTGGGTTTCGGGGTTTCAAAGGTGGATATGTTGAGTCTCTTCACCTCAACATACCCTAAACTATGAAGTGTGAAGTGCCAATAGATTTGGGCCCATGGTCATATCACATGGTTGTATTGGGAGAGGACCCATGCCTACCACCTCTTCGTGCAGGAAAGGTTCTGTTGAAGGCCCGTGGGTTATTTTTTGCAAGGGTTCGAGCAGGGACCTGAGGGCCGCTTCATCTCAAGGAGAACAGGAGATCCGTGATTAGGAGGTTAGTCAGACCCCTTGGGGTAGGGGGCAGGTCTATGTTAGGTGGTATCAGAGCTTACAATCTTTTATTTTTGTAGGAGAAAGAGACAAAAGGAAAATTTTGATTTAAATTCTACAAGGAACAGATTTGAACAATGCCACCTAGAAGACATCATGATAGACTAATGCCTGATCCAGCTATGGAAAGGGAGATGAGAGAACTTCGTTCTTGATTAGATGCCATGGAGACGGAACAAAGGCAGACAACTAAACTTGGAGATGTTAGTGAGGCTGAAAGAGAGAACGAGGAAGGAAATGAAGAAGAAGTTGTAGCTGAAGACACTGCAGAAGAACATCTATTTAGAGTTGTTGCAAGAATAGGTGCTTGAACAAATATGAAATTCCAATTTATGAAGGCAACTTAGACATTGAAGAGCTACTAGATTGATTTAGAGCCCTGGATAAATACTTTGACTATGAGGATGTCAAGGAAGATAAGAAAGTGAAACATGTTTTCACTAGACTTAAAGGGCATGCAACACTTTGGTGGGATGAACTGCAGGCTGACAGACGTTGCAAAGAGAATCAAAAAATCAAAAGATGGGATATAATGGTTGCAAATATGAAATCCAAATTTATACCTAGAGATTACCAAATCATTTTTTTTCGAAGAATGCAGAATTTGAGACAGAAGGGGATGACAGTGAAGGAACACATTGAGGAGTTCTATAGTATAAACATTAGAGCAGTTCATCGATAAAGTGATGATGAGAAGGTCACCAGATACATGAATGGTCTGAGATATGACATTCACGATGAGATTATTATGGTGATGATTAGAAATGTGGAAGATGCTTATAAGATTTCTCTAAAGTATGAAGAAATGTTGACCCAAAATCAAGGACAAAGAGGTAGAGGTAGAAGCTAGAACAGAGGCAAAGCAATTTCCTAGGATAGAGTACAGAATCCAAAGGAAGAAGAAAATAAACCTCATACTCACCCTAAAAGAGAAGGTAGTTCACAAGGAAGGAAATATGCCAACAAGAACACTTTTCCACGAGCAAGAGGAAGAGGAAGAGGCAAAGGAGGTGAGGTAAAGTGTTTTGTCTGTGGAAAAATTGGACACAAGTCTTTTGAATTCCCTGATAGAAAAAGAGACGAAGGTGAAGCTCACATTTTAGAAGCACAAGGGAGAAATATTAAAGAAGAAGATGCGGAAGGTGGAAGGTCACTAATGATGAGGAAAATTCTCTTAAAGCCAGAGAAGGAGATAGAAAATCCAGTCCAGAGGAACAATTTATTTAGGACTACTTGCAAGACCAAGGACAGGGTATGCAAGGTAATAGTGGACAGTGGAAGCAAAAATAATTTAGTATCCACAGAAATGGTGGAGAAGCTGGAATTGGAGACTGTTTCACATCCGAGCCCATACAAAGTCTTGTGGTTACAAAAGGGACATCAGGTAATTGTCACTAAACAATGTTTAGTTGAATTTAATATAGGGGGATATAAGGATAAAATTTTATGTGATGTTATTCCCATGGATGTCTGTCATCTTTTTTTGGGGAGACTATGGAAATATGACAATAATGTTATTCATGATGGGAGGAAGAACACTTACACCTTGGAGAAGAATGGTAGGACGCATATGTTGCTGCCAATTAAAGACAAGGAGATAAAAATAGAGATGAGCAATACTATACTTCTCATGAGTGGGAAGGAACTTCTTGATGAAGTCAAGAAAGATGAAGAAATGCAGTTTGTTGTGGTTAGAAAACATAGAGTCATCTTAACTAGTACGTCGACGGATGACCTACCTAAGGAAATTCAGGAACTGCTAGAAACTTTCATTGATATAGTGGTGGACGAATTACCTTGTTCGTTGTCTCCCATTAGGAGCATAATTCATCACATTGACCTTATATTGGGAGCGATTTTACCAAACAAAGAATCATACAGATTGAAGCTGCAAGAGAATGAAGAGGTCAAGAGGCAAGTTCAGGATTTGATGGATAAAGGGTTGATTAGAGAAACCTTGAGTCCATGCACTGTACCTACAGTGTTAAGTCTGAAGAAAGATGGTGGCTTGAGAATGTGTACATATTTTAGAGCTATAAACAAGATTACCATCAGGTATAGATTTCCTTTACCCAAGATGGATGACTTGATGGATTGCTTAAGTGGAGCAATTTTTTTTTCAAAAATTGACTTGAAAAGCATATATCACCAGATTAGAATGAGGGAAGGTGATGAATGGAAGACAACATTCAAAAAAAATGAAGGACTGTATGAATGGCTTGTCATGCCCTTTGGTTTGACGAATGGGCCCAATACTTTTATGAGAATGATGAACGAAGTCTTGAAATATTTCATTGGAAAATTTGTAATTGTGTATCTTGATGATATACTGATCTTCAGTAAGACTGAAGGAGAACATCTGAAGCATTTAGTTGCAGTAATGAAGAGGTTACAGGAAGAGAAATTGTTGATAAATCTGAAAAATTTGTCTTTCATGAAGACAAAGCTTATTTACTTAGGTTTTGTGATCTCTATGAATGAGTTAAAGATTGATCGGGAAAAGGTAAGAGAAATCAAAGATTGGCCATCGCCAAGGAGTATCTTTGAAGTCAGAAGCTTCCATGGATTGGCTAGTTTTTATAGGAAGTTCATCAGGAATTTCAGTGGGATATGTGCACCAATGATGGACACAGTCAAGAAAAGACACAAATCTTTTCATTGGACAAAAGAAGTGGACAAACGTTTTAAGTTGTTCAAAGGTAAGATAATTGAACAACCTATTCTGGTTCTTCCAGACTTCAGCAAAATGTTTCAGGTAAGATGCGACACAAGTGGATTTACAATTGGAGCGGTCTTAAGTCAAGACAACAAGCTGATTGCATACTTCAGTGAGAAGATAAATGAGACCAAGATGAAATATTCCATGTGTGATAAATATTTCTATGTAGTCATACATGCGCTAAAGAAGTGGAGGCATTACTTGGTTCCAAAGGAGTTTGTCTTGTATAGTGATAACCATGATTTACAATTCATAACTCGACATGAGAAATTGAACTAGAAGCATGAAAAATGGGTTGAATATATGTAGAATTTTACTTTTGTTATAAAACATATTTTTGGAACTGCTAACAAGGTTGTTGACGCATTGAGTAGGAAATGTTTGATTATGCAGGAGTTCAGAGTGAAAAATTTAGGTTTTGACAATCTCAAGGAGATGTACAGAGATGATGCATATTTTAAGGAAGCCTATGAAGTATGTGAGAATCCAGTTCTCAGAGACGAAAGCCAATGGATTGAATACTTGATCCAGGATGGATTGTTGTTCATGGGAAACCAGTTGTGTATACTGAAATGCTCTATGAGAGAGAACCTCTTGAAGGAAAAATATAATGGGGAATTCGCTGGACATTTCAGCCATGATAAGACTTTTTCACAACTAAATGGATCATACTATTTTCCAGGGATGAGGATGGATGTCAAAAAATTCATGAACAAATGCAGAATTTATCAGCATGCAAAGGGGAAAAGAAAGAATATAGGGCTATATCAACCATTTCCAGTACCACAGAGGCCATGGGATGTGGTAAGCATGGATTTTGTGTTGGGTTTTCCGAGGACACAGAGACGTTGTCACTCCATATCTGCAGTAGTCGATAGATTTTCAAAAATGGCACATTTCATACCTATTCAGAAAACCAGTGATGCAACTCACATTCCAAATCTATTTTTCAAAGAAGTTGTTAGACTTCACGGCTTACCCAAGAGTATTGTTTCAGATCGAGATACTAAATTTGTTGGTCATATCTAAAAGACTCTATGGAAGAAATTAGGGATGAATTTATCTTTTAGCTTAGCATATCATCCTCAAATGGATGGACAGACTGAGGTAGTGAATAGGAGTTTGGGGGATTTATTGAGGAGTTTGGTAGTTGAACACCACAGCCAGTGGGATCAGGTTCTACCACAGAAAGAATTTTCATATAATGATTCACCCAATTGGAGTACAGGACAGATCCCATTTCAGATAGTATATGGAATGCAACCAAGATGAGTCTCTGAGTTGAAATACTTAGAAAAGAATGAATTCTAGAGTGCTAGCACTGAATATTTTGCAGCATGAATGGAGGATCTCCACGGTAAAATTAGAGAGCGGTTACAGAACTCTAGCCAGGAATATAAGCGCAAAACAAATCAACATATAAGAGAGCTTCAATTCGAAGTAGGTTATTTGGTTCTGGTTCATCTCAAAAAGGAAATATTCCCAAGGGGAACCTACAATAAGCTGAAAATGAAGAAAATTGGACCATGTAAGATTTTGCTAAAGTTTGAGTCAAATTCTTACGAAATTGAATTACCAGATGTGGTAGGAATATCACCCATATTCAATATAGCAGATCTATATCCTTATAGAGAAAATGGAAAAGAGAGATCAAAGGATCAAAAGGAAGTCTAATGGGTTAAACAGATGCCTGTAACTAAAAGGCCACAGATGGAAATGATTATTGATCAGAGAGTTGGTAAAAAGACCCGGAGAAAAATATATTTTGAATACTTGGTGAAGTGCAAGGGACACCCGATTGAAGATTCCAATTGGGAAAGTGAAGAAGACATCCAGAAACATGGACAGACGGTGCAGGAGCTCATGGAAAGGAGTCCATGAAATTTTTGTTTTTATTTTTATTTTTTCAGTAGGGGAGTATGTTGCAGGAGCATCGTACACACACGCGAGTGGAGGATAGCCATATAGGCTAGTGCACATTTTGAGAATGTTTGAATTTCAAATCAGGACACATTTATGCAATATCTGAAAAGATATGTATGCATTTATGTTTTGGGGGATTGTAATACAGATTATGAGCAATGATTTCATCTATCAGATAAGGAGGCATTTATTGTAATTTATGCTTAGTAGGTGGCTTGTAATTGTGATAAGATAGCTTAGAGAAGAGAGAGGGAAAAACTCAAGAAGAATCTCTTGTCTGTAATTCTTAGATAGTATTATTGTAATTTGATGTAGAATATTAGGAGAGAAGAGAAATATAGGAAATTAGAGATTGTATGAAGAATAACTATTGCTATTGAACCATGTACAGAAGCACTGGATTAATATAAGAATTATTTGATCCAATTTTCATGGCGTGTGATGAATATTGTTTGTATCCTTTGAACGATATGTTACAGTTTTCTTATATTTCTCTGTTATGCATTTGTTTCAACGCGATGTGTATGCTTGTGATTTCATGGTGAATATATGAAGTCTATGAGAGTAGAATTATAAGCTTCAATTGTTTCTCTCCTTGAGAATTCCTACAAGGAGTGCAGTGAAAGGTTCACATAGAGTGTCTGACAGAGTTCTGAGTTTTATCTTAGAAATCTCAGGAGGGGTAACGTTGGCTTATATCAGCAGAGTTGTGGCTAAGGCACAGAGTTGTGCAAGGAGTGCACAGGCTGGGGGAGGAATTGAAATTCTTCAATCGCACAGAGTGGTTTTAGAATCTCTGTTGTGAGGAGCGCACAAAGTTAACATCATGGATAACTATAGGTTATCACAGAGCCGTGTTAAGTGCGCACACAGGGATTCTTTGAATCTGGAAGCCAAAAAAGAAACCTAATATCAGGAAGGTTAGAAGCTTCGAATAGTTCGAAGGGAGGCGAATATTAGAGTCACGTGAAATTCTAAGTTCAGACGGGTTGACGTCTGGAAGAATTACCAAAGGTTCATTGAAGCTTGAGTGAACGGTGGAGAAATTCCAAAGGAGAGTGCCAAAAACATGAGATTTGTTTGATCTTGATAAGCTACGAGGAGGTTCAGCGAAGATTTATCTGATGTGTAATACTCACAGGAGATCTGAGTCATTGATCCAGTGGGATCAGGGTTGCCCGTTGAGTTTTATGAGTTCGGGACTCGTTGTATTAGGGAGCAAGGTCGAGCCTTGTCTTTCAAAACCGTGATATGTGAAATCAGGGTTAGATCTGAGCCATTGATTAACATGCTATGTGAACCATTGATCGGGGCGTGTACAGTTCAGGAAATTTGGCACTGGAGGAAAAGCACAAAAATTGTTTTCGAATCCCTGAAAAGGAGAACACCAACAAGTAGCCAGGGTCATCGGTTTTGTGATAGATCTGGACCATTGGATCTAGGTCACCAGCTTTCAAGAGTCGAGGTTTTGAAAGGAAAGGGGAAGCACTGTTCATATATTTCCCAAATTGTGAAATACTGGGAGAAATTTAAAGGTAGGGACCCAGTTCTCAGCGGAGGGTCATGTCAACTCTGTTTAAGGGGGGAATATCCTTTGCTAGGCCCTAATCAGGTTTCAGGGTTTCAAAGGTGGAGGTATTGAGTCACTACATCTCAACATCCCTGAAAGTGTGAAGTGCGAAGTGCCAATAGAGTTGGACCCGCGCTCATATCGCACGGTTGTATTGGGAGAGGACCCATGCCTAACACGTCTTCGTGTAGGAGGGGTTATGTTGAAGGCCCATGGGTTATTTTTTACAAGGGTTCCAGAAGGGACCTGAGGGTCACTTTGGCTCAAGGAGAACAGGAGATCCGTGACCGAGAGGTCAGCCGGACCCCTTGGGGTAGGGGGGGTCTGCGTTAAAATAGTAATAGGAGAAGAAGTGCTAACTCTGTAATTAAAAAGGATGAAGATAAAATGTCTCCTAAAATTATCAATGATATAAATAAATAAAGAAGAATGGGGATGGTGAGACGAATTCTCTTTGCAATGAGATATTCAATGTGAAATGAAAATCTTAATAAAAAGTAAAGGGAAATTAGAAACATTAACTTATGCAATTTCATCGGAGATCTATCTCCATTAAACACAGTCAATTACACAAAATATAATGTGTTAAGTGAAGTGGAAGAGTGAGTTATTTGTGTGGACAATCAATGTAAGTATAATCTTGAATTTGCACTCATCAAACAAGGAGTGATATGATGAAAAGAAAGAGGGTGATTCTCTATGTGATAGAATGTGAATGCAATGTTGTTGGACAATGATTCAAGGTGCAAAGTATGAGGGAAATAAGGTGGCAATCTTCTTCTTCAATTGGATAATTATAATGTGTGGTCAAATCTGGCAATCAAGGAGCAAATCTTATGAGGGAAAGATGTGAATATGGAAGAGGAGGGTTTATGTTTATGCAACAAATAAGATAACTCTGTAGTTTTTACTTTATTTTATAAATGTAATTAAAATAATGATATGATAACTAATAAATTATTTTTAGGTTTTATTCTATAAATAATTAGAAACAATAATGTTATATTTAATGATTTGTTTTTACAATGAATGGACACCATGAAAGAGCTGATTGAATGGGTGAATTAAATGGGAAAATGGATGGTGATGTGAGGGAAATTGTTTAACATAGAACAAAGTATGCTTGGGTAATGAACACACAAGAGTAATCATATAAATGCAAATGGAATTCAATGCCTAAGAAACACACTATGATAATGTCTTAGTTGAGGTTGTGATCCAAGTTTCGAATAACATAAGCACATTGCAGAATTTAAATGAATATAATGAGAAATCAATGAATCAAAATGAAATAAAATTGAAAACACTTGCATCTAATTAATAAAAATGGGAACAAAAAGACATTACCCAGCTTGAGGGGCCCTTCCCAACCTGGGAAACATCTGAGAAATTAAGTTAGATCTGAAGGATGCCCATAACTTCAAAAATGATCAATTTCTTATTAAATAAAAGATCAATACTTTAGATTACAAAATAATGCTCAATTCCTTCATATCATATCATTCCCCCTTTCCCATGCTCTATGAGATTATATTTATAAATAAGTTCCACTGAGAAGAGATGAAATCAAATCCTAAACTCAGATTTCAAATTTCATAATTTTTGGAAACAAATCCCAAATTATGGGTTTTTCACCGATCTGGGCAGATTCATGTTAAAAATCCAAACATAACTCTTAATCCATTTCAAATTTTGAAAAACATCCCGCTTAATTCTCAATTTTCCACCTTCTGGACAAAATCCATATTCTAGAATTTTTAGATTTGACTGCCTATGCATGGAAACTGAGGTGGAAGTTGGCAGTTTGGAATTATCTACTAAATTTCGTTGTAACATTCATTTTTTGCTAGATGTCAACACATGAAATCTGGGAACATTCTAACACATGTTTCATCATGTTGACGTTGTTACGGAGAAAAGCCATGTTCCTGATTTCCTTCTAGAAACGCGCCAATATGCCAAGCTACAATATCAGGTATGAGATTAGTTATACTGGTGCAAGAATGTTGAACTGCAGTAATGGTACGTGAATGTTTATCATGCAAATGATAATGGATACTGGAGGTTTATGGTGCATTTGCACATACATTATTGGACAAATGAGATAAAAAGGTATAATGATGAACATATTTATATCGAGGAAAATATGATAAAATTGGAGTCCAACATCGCCCCCAAACCCAATAATTTTCATGTCATGCAAATAAGAACTTGTAAATCTCTATTCATTGTATACTATGTTTATAGATTTCTATGACATTGTTCCTTTATGTAGGTGTTGGTTCTAGTGGAGTCACACTCTGGAAACTGATTATACTGTCAAAAATGATTTTAAAATAGAGAAACAAAATTATCATGAAAATAGAGGACAAGCAAGGAATGGTTCGTCACAAGGTGATAGTCAATGTTATGAGTGTGGAGAATATGAAATGACAGGGATGGTGGCCATATGAACTTGGAAACCTTTATATTGTGTATCTTATATTCATCCTAAGAGAATAATTTACTTTTGGTTCTTTGTTTTGATTGGCAATAATGAATTCATCTTCTGATTCAGAACATCTCGATAATTTAAAAATGCTTTATGATGTACAAGGAGAAGACACTATAGATGTTGCTTTGTATTTATATTTGTATACCAAAGATTTCCTTTTCATCACTTGGTCTTATGATCAGAGTATAATTTTCATTATAGCTAATGCGGTTAAAATGTAAGGTTTACTTGGTGATTGGAATGGTACTTTATGCATAGTGGGGTGTGGAGTGGATAATAGTGGTTATACATCATGTTTTCCAAATTATTAGTAAATCAAAGAAATTTATAGATGTTTTACCTCAAGTCAACTGATGCATGTTGGAGTTGGAATTGTGGAACCATGATTTTTGACTTCTTGAAAGTTGAAGATGAGGTAGAACAAGGTTGAGAACTGTTAAAGAGAACAAAAGTTGATCTTCTAGCTCTCGTTCAAAAAGAAAAAAAAAACTGGCTGAAGATGTTGGAGATGTTGGAGATGTTGAAGAGAGGCTTTGAATATGTGGAAAGAGATATGGAAGGGATATGAGGATCTATTCACCCCCAAACCCAAGGGTTTTCATGTCCTCATGCAAATTGCTACAAACTTTCTGATACCAATTTGAGAGTTGTTAAGAACATAATCTAAGGCTGCTAATAAATTATGGGAATGCACTTTATGAGTAGTAATCCTGAACACATAGAAATAATATCATAAGATCATGAAAGTATATGAAGTACATCTAATGCCACATTCATTTAAAATTTTCCAATAAATATTTGATGACAATTGGCATGAATGAACTGAAATTAAACAGTTTTCAAATATGAATTGCGAATATTCCTCCTCTATGTATAACCAAATTTTCTATTCTATAAGAGAGATTTCTATTTCATTTCTTATACAAACATAATCAAAAGATTAGAAACACTTATGCCTATAGAGTCTTGAATAAATTAGAGTAAGGATTTTGATCTTCTCTTTTAGAAATGAAAATAAAATAGTATCAATAGTCTCAACAAATGAAAACCCCATAGGAAATTGGTCAACCCTTTTCACTCTCAAAATATTTACATCCATTCATGTAATAAAGATAAATTTCATAGTTGAGTATATTAGGGTTCTAAGATCATGGTCCCACTCTTAAGATAATACATATTAGATATAGTATGACTTGAATGATAGGGTCTTAAGATAAACTTAGGGTTATTCTCAAATGGAAAATAGATGGATTTTATATAACCTTTAGTTCAACCATGCATGCTTTTTATGAATGATTTACACAAGTATATCATTCATATAGACAAATATAGATTAGGCATATCAAAACCCATTGCCATCAAGTCTATTCAGTACTCTGACGGGGTAATTTTGACATCTAAGAAATATCCTCCCTAGGAAGAATGCCCCATTTCCCACAAGCTTGTTCAGTACCCTAACGCGTTTTCCTAGTCATACCACATGTCGGTACCTGCTTCTAGAAGAACTATTCAGTATCCTGATCAATTAGCCTCTTACACCCATTTTCCATCATAGGATCTTGTCCTAAACTTCACCCTTAAGATAAAATTTCATAGGTTATTTTTTCATGGGTGAATGGAGGAGAAACTTTGGAAACCATTTTACGGGATGTGAAGGTATTAGGTTGGAAGATATTCTATAAATTGGCCATAAAATATTGTTCGCATGAAAAATAGACTTATGTATTTAGATTAGTCCAAATACATATCATGGTTAAATTTACTTAATGTGTGGTAGATGAGGCCATTATAGAATAACCTAAAGTACCTCTAGTCCCTAATATCATCTTCTTCACATAGGATTATAGTAGTTTTCCCATGGGTAGAAACTTCATGCACTCTCCTGCTACTCTTCAATAAGGATCCTCTACTGAAAAACTTTGAGATTAGATCAGGTTGTACTAGCATCCTATGGGCCTAATAATATGCACTTTTAACTTTATGTAATCCTATAGTATAATCAAAGATAAGGCTATGAGTTACTACTATAATAAATGGTATGAAATTTTGTATAAAGAATGAAAATGAAACCTCTTGAAAATGATTGGTTGTGATAAAAAGTATTGGGTTTTATAATTGAACTCTTTTATTTTTAGTAAATTTCTTCAAGGAAAACAATTCAGAAAAACAATAGAGAAAAACTAATAAAGTACAGAGAGTAGTCTTCAGAAAAACAAATTTTAGTAATGCAATAGAAAAAGGGATTCAATTGTTCCAAAACAATCTTAAGTAACAAAAGATCGGAATAGAATACATTTTTTGATGAAACAATAGAGCCAAAAGAAATGTAATTACTTCCCTGAATTAGTCATGAATATGTTCTCCAAATAAAACTGAAAAAATAATTCATACAAAACTCAAACAAATCTTCATGGCCTCATTTATTTAGAAAACTTTGAAAAATATCTATAGGCTAAAAACATATTAAAAACGATGTCGCACAAAACTATATGCAACATTTATTCGCCTATTCTCTATCCTACATTACATATAAAACAAACCCATTTCAAGTATGCACGTACATCCTATAAAACCATGTGCATAACATGATTACAAATATACTCACATTCAGGTTTGAACAATATACTTTAATAAAAACCAGAACATGAGGAACCAATTGTTTCGAATGATATGATGCAAAGTGTTGTTGAAGAAAAGAGTGGCGTCATTTCAATCCAATGGTCATTTGGAACCAATGTTGAATATAGTCATGATATTCTTGGTTTGATTCTTCATTTGGACCACTATGTATGTCCTCCTTTGTAATTCCATATATATCTTCTTGATCGAATTCTTGAATGCATAAAAGATCTAACAATGGGAATGGTGGAAATTCTTTGGTCTTAGGTTCTATTGTCTGTTCTCCATCGTATATAATCCATGGTTTTCCAATCTCTTATGTAAATTAATGAGGATGATTAGGGGTAGCTTCTAGATGTGTCTCATGGAAATTTTGGTTGTCTATCACTTCCTATAGTTCAGGTATGTTCTTGATTGTTGTCAAGATTTTCTCTTCTTTAGATGTAGAGATCCCAACTACTGCTAAGATTTGAGAAAGTTTTTGGAGTAACATTTCCTCCTTTTCTCAATGAACTCTTGAGCATCCTTGAATAATTCTTTGCTGGTTTCTAATCCCTATATTGCACATGGATTAGTGTATAGGAATTCTTACAATGCCCAAAAGGAATAGTTAGAAGAAAAAAAATGAAATTAACCTAATTGAAGAATTGAAAACCATGCCACACTTGCATGAAATAAATCAAACTTGCATGGAATAAATAGTCAAGGTTTTGGGGAAACCCACAATAGTGTTCGCGCAGGTTCTTACCTCTCATCTTATTGTTTCTCCTCCCCCAAGCTGTGTAATTTAAAAGAAACCTACATATGCTATAATCCCTTTATCACCTCACAACAACGACGCCAAAAATGTTGGGTAAATTATATGCAATAATTTTCATTACATTTAATGGAAATTCGGGGTTCGTAGGCTTGTGAGGTGCAAACACAATATGTGTAGGACCAAAGCTAGACTATTCTATCCTAATTGTAAAATAAGTGAAAACTCTTTGTGAAACTGATTATTCTTCTTCATGTTCTCTATTGGAATGATTTGGGATTAGTCTAGCTACAGATAAGAACAATCCAACATGATATAGGATAATATGGTGCATGGTCACTATGTTTCCAACATCCAAATTAACTTGTCGAAGCGTCTTTTAAAGAGTTAACAATCTATGCTAGAAATAAACACACATCCATTTAATGGAATCAACTATCAAACACTAAAAGATTCAGACATAACACTAGACTATGGGAAAAAATTATTGAGTCTTCAGTGGTCCTCAAATAATGTTTAAGCACACAAAACAAACTGCAGAAAATAAATTATAGAAAATGAACTGCAAGAAAATAAATCTACCTAAGAGTACTCTTTCTACACTATGAAATTGCAAGGGCCAACACCAAACTTGCACATGAAAATAAAAATGAAATGATTCTCAAATACAGACACACACACACACAACCTTACTCAAGATACTCTCAAACTAAGAACATCAAACATAATGAAGAAGCTTAACAAAGAATGAAGTATGCAAGAGGAATGGACTAAATTGTAGGTATATATATGACATAAGTGGATACTTGTGTAACAAATATTAATCGGAGAAGAAGTGTTAACTATGTAATTGAAAAGGATTAATATAAAATGTCTCTTGAATGTATCAACCATATACAAAATTAAAGAAGAATGGGGATAGTGAGATGAATTATGTTTGCAATGAGATATTCAATGTGAAATGCAAAGCTTAATAAAAAGTAAAGGGAAAGAAGAAACATTGAATTCTTCAATTTGATCAGAGGTCTATATCCATTAAACACAATCAATTATTCAAAATCTAATGTGTTAAGTGAAGTGGAAGATTGATTTGTTTGTGTGGACAATCAATGTAACTATAATATTTAATGTGCACTCATCAAATAAGGAGTGATCTGATGAAAAAAAAGAGGGTGATTCTCTATGTGATAGAATGCAAATGCAATGTTGATGGACAATGATTCAAGGTGCAGAGTATGAGGAAAATAAGGTGGTGATTTGCTTCTTCAATTGAATAATTATAATGTGTGGTCAAATCTGGCAATTAAGGAGCAAATCTTACGAGGGAAAGAGGTGAATATGGAAGGGGAGGGTTTATGTTTACGCAACAAATAAGATAACATTTTTGTTTTTATTTTATTTTATAAATGTAATGAAATTATTGATATGATAAATAATTCATTATTTTTGGATTTTATTTTATAAATAATTATAAACAATAATGATATATTTAATGCTTTGTTTTTGCAATGAATGGACACCATGAAAGATGTGATTGAATGGGTGAATTAAATGGGAAAATGGATGGTGATGTGAGGGAAATTTTTTAACACATAGCAAAGTATACTTGGATAATTAAAACACAAGAGTAATAATAGAAATGCAAATGGAATTCAATGCATAATAAAAACACTATGACAATGTCTTAATTGAGGTTGTGATCTGAGTTTCGAATAACATAAGCACATTACAAAATTTAAATGAACATAATGAGAAATCAATGAATCAAAATGAAATCAAATTGAAAACACTTTCATCTTATTATTAAAAATGGGAACAAAAAGACATTACCTATCTTGAGGGGGCCTTCCCAACCTAGGCAACGTTTGAGAAATTAAGTCAGATTTGAAGGACGGGCAAAACTTAAAAAATGATCAATTCCTTATTAAATAAAAGACCAACACTTTAGATTACAAAATAATTCTCAATCCCTTCATATCATATCATTCCCCCTTTTTCCATTCTCTATGAGATTATATTTATACATTAGTTCCACCGAGAAGAGATCAAATCAAATCCTAAACTCATATTTCAAATTTCACAATTTTTGGAAACAAATCCCAAATTCTGGGTTTTTCACCAATCTAGGAAGATTCATGTTAAAAATCCAAACATAACTCTTAATCCATTTCTAATTTTAAAAGATGGCTCACATAATACTCATATTTCCACCTTCTAGAAAAAACCCATATTTTAGAATTTTTAGATTTGATCTCCTATGCACAAAAACCTAGGTGGAACTTGGCATTTTCGAATTGTCTGTGAAATTTAGTTGTAACATTAATTTTTTGCTAGAGGTGCACACGTGAAAGTTGGGTGAGTTCTGAAATACATGTCAACATATCGACGTCATTACGGAGAAAACCCATGTTCTCGATTTCCTTCTAGAAGCGCATCAATATGCCACGCTACAATATCAAGTACACAATTAGCTATACTAGTGCAAGAATGTTGAACTACAGTAATGGTACATGAATGTTGATCAAGCAAATAACACTTTATCAACTGTCATTACTAAAATGTGATATAATCATCTTTTAATCACTAAAAATACGGAAAAAACTATGCATTAACCACATCGTGAATGACAATGGATATTGGAGGTTTATGGTGCATTTCCACATACATTATTGGTGAAATGAGAGAAAAAGGTATACTAATGAACATATTTATATAGAGGAAAATAGAAAAAAAGTGGAGTCCAACACTGATTTACTTGAAAATTATGACCTTGTTACCTACTTATATGCTCAAGTATGACCTGAATGGGAACAAGCTATGAAAATAGAAATTTATTCTTTGTTGAAGATCACACTTGGGACATATATCTCTGACCACAAGGAAAGAACATTATTAAGTTTCGATGGGTCTACAAGACCAAATTGACCTCTTAAGGTATTGTTGAGTGACATAAAGAATGTATGGTTCCAAAGGGATTTTATTAACAAGAATGTTGCATCCCCAACCTTAGACCGCTAGGCTATGCCACATAAAAATCTCATTCCCACTGTATATATTTATATAAATTTAGATAGAAAAATATAATCTGCAACTACACAGTTTCATGTGGAAAAAGAAGTAAAAACATACATGCAACATACACAGGCAAAACCCATAAAGACAAACAAATGTATAAATACACATAATGTAAATTAACATACAATTGATACTTATATTTGATAGAAGTCCACCAACTGCATGCATACCTTCCATGATCCTCCCAGCCTTAGACCAGTATACTCAAAACTCTCAACAGTGGGTCAACCACAAGCCGGGAATAAAATCTACCTGGGTAAAGGAATTTCTAACCAAGCTAAAGCTACACAGACAATAGGAAGGATTTCATCACAAGTGCCAACTCAAACTAACAACCTACAATCTCACATTTGTGAGATCGGAAGAGC
>CBVK0100683260.1:0-12550 GCA_900067695.1 Picea abies
AAGAACATTGGGAGGCAGTAAAGTGGATTCTCAGGTATTTGAGAGGTACTACTACTCATGCATTATGTTTTGGAGGTTCAGACACTTTTCTATAGGGATATGTTGATTCATATATGGCAGGTGATAAAGACAGCAGGAGGAGCACCACAGGGTATGATTTTACTATAGGTGGAACAATAGTAAGTTGGATTTCGAAACTGCAAAAGGTTTTTGCACTTTCAACAACAAAGGCAGAGTATGTTGCTGCTATAGAGGCTAGTAAAGAGATGATTTGGTTACAGAGGCTTATGGAGGAATTGGGAAGGAAGCAGGAGAACAACAGGTTGTACTGTGACAGTCAGAGTGCCATTCACCTTGCAAAGAACTCAGCCTTCCATTTGAATACTAAGCATATACAGTTGAGGTACCACTTCATACGATCCTCCTTGGAAGATGGACATTTGAATTTGGAAAAGATACACACTAGCCAGAATCCTACAGACATGTTAACAAAGGGAGTACCCAGAGAGAAACTAAGTTCCTTTTCAGTTTCAGTTGGTCTTCAAGAATGAAGATGAAGATGAGAAATTTTCCAGGTCTAAGAAGGTTTAGATTCCAACATATACAACAGCGGTGGATTTGTTGAGATCAGTCTCCAAGTGGGAGATTGTTGGTTGTGGAGCCTGATTATCTTTCTGATTCGGAGGTCTTTTACTTTTAGCCGTGTTTATACCCCATGAAGTATTTACACCCCAGAAATATGTACACTCTTCCATGCAAGGGAGTGCAGAGGGGGGGTATCCCCTCTGTAGGGTTTGGGGGCAAGCGAGCCCACGAAGGAAAAGTTGCCTTGTAAATGTATATTGTAATTTCATTGTAAATATGGACTGTTCATTATAAGGTTGCAGATCTAACGGTAGAGATTATGTTAGGGTTTTTTTCCCTAGAAGGAAACCCTCTTTTATGAGGGAAATGTATTGTGGCTATGGTTGATGGCGAATATTGTATTCTGAGAGAGGAGATTGTGAGAGAAAGAAGAGGAAGTTACAACGGGTTTTGTTGTAGGTTGTATCCCTTCATTTGTTGGATACTAATAAAGGAAGGACCTGGCAATTTCTCTGGTGGACGTAACCCACACTGGGTGAACCACGTAAATCTGTGTCTCTCTTGTATTGTGTATCTTTTGTATTTTGTTTCCGCATTTGTTTTTATTTTATTGCTCCGCGGTCCTGTTTTTCTAACATGGAAGGCAACGACAGATACTTTGAAACATTTGTGAACCATGGTAGATTGAAGCTTGCGAGTTCAAGGAGTCTGTGGTGGAATTGTAGATCATAGAAGTTTTGAGTGCAAGATGTATATCACGAAACAAGAAGCAATAGAGTTTGAAAGCGCCAACCCAACAACCGTGGCCATAAAATTGGCTAATTATGGAAAGGAACAATGGTTGGTCGGATTCGTCATGTGAGGATATAGATGGAGATGAAGATATGTTAACCCACCAATGCTAGAACCCACGATCATAGAAAGGTGACTAAGTATATAACCAGAAAGCGATAATACACGGGAAGAAGAAAAGGGAAAAAGGGCTAAGGAGTCTGCGGTGGAATTGTAGATCACGAAAATTTTGAGTGTAATATCTATATCATGGAATAAGAAGCAACAGAGTTCGAAAGTGCCAACCCGACAACCGCAGGCATAAAATTGGCTAAGTATGGAAAGGAACAGTGGTCAATCAGATTTGTCACGTGAGGATATATATGGAGATGAAGAGATGTTAGCTCGCCAACGCTGGAACCCACAATTATAGAAAGGAAACTAAGTATATAAATAGAAAGTGATAATACACGGGAAGAAGACAAGGGAAAAAGGGCTAAGTATCTCACCGAAGAACATCTACTGTTTGTTTATTAATGCCAATCCTTTCGAACCCCTGGTGATTTCTCACTAGTAAAAGCATAAATTGCAGATCACAGAAGTTCTTTGGATGCAAGATGTATATGACGGAACATGGGACATAAGTGTTAAATACCACAAACCCAGGACCCGATGATCAGATAATTGGCTAAGTATTGAAAGAGACAGCGGTCAATCGGGATCATGGTGTGAAGATATAGATAAAGAGTTTCCAATTTGCAAATTCAGGAGGTCATGATCATATAGATGCGACTAAATATAGAACCAAAAAGGGATAATAGAGGGGGAGAAAAGAGGAAAAGTTAAGAGAAATTGTTTATATTTATTCCAATAGTATTCATATTAATATATATTAATAGATTATTTCTGGTCCAAATGCAGATCATCTTCCAATTTGCAGTATCCTGTTCGGTTCTCAAATTTCATTGAAATCCATTAGCAACATCTATTTTTCGTTTATTAATGCCAATCCTTTCGAACCCCTGGTGATTTCTCACTAGTAAAAGAATAAATTGTAGATCATGAAATTTCTTTGGGTGCAAGATGTATATGACGAAACAGGGGACATAAGTGTTGGATACTGCAAACCCGAGACCCGGTGATCAGATAATTGACTAAGTATTGAAAGGGACCACGGTTGGTTGGGCTCATGGTGTGAAGATATATATAAAGAGTTGCCAATTTGTGAATCCATGAGGTCGTGATCATATAGATGTGACTAAATATAGAACCACAAAGGGATAATAGAGGGGGGGGGGAAGAGGAAAAATTAAGAGTTTCTATACATTCCACAGGATAAACTGTATATTGCGTAACTCTGAGCACTGTTTGCAACTCGCAGAAGATTTGAAACACAATTTTGAGGCCATCAATATGGGAATGCGCAATTGAAAAAGTGTCTGATTATGGAATAGGGAAACGTTAGCTGTGACTTGTTTTCACTAATATATTGAAATTTGTAATAGATTTTCCATTACTTGGCAAGATCTTCTTTGCATGTTTCTAGACAATTTTTGTAGGGATGGTTGGTTCTCAAGACTTTTGCTATTAATGACGATCTTTACGGTTGTTGCATGATGTCATTTTAGTATTAAACCTTTGGTGTTTCATATCTGGAAAGAAGTACGAGGATGGGCAGAACAAGAAAAAATGACTAGGAGTTGGAGATTTCATGAACCTGCCAATGTGAGGATTCAAAATAGGGTGACAAGGTCTCCCCAGAAGACGTGAGGCCCCAACGGCCAAATTGCATAGCTTGGAACATTTGAATGCATAATGTGTAACACGGAAGAGGGGACAATGTCGGAGTCCGGTAGTCAATTTGTATATGGTGGAGGACCGGGTGCCAATTATTTTGTACCAGTGTGTTTAGTTGTCACTAGTAAGAGCATAGTTAATGTATATTAGGAAGGACACGAAGTTAGTGGGGATGGAAGGTAGCGACAGATACTTTGAGTGAATTTAATGTATTTGAGGAGTCCGTAGTGGAATTGTAGATCACATAAGTTTTGAGTGCAAGATGTATATCATGAAACAATAAGCAATCGAGTTCGTAAGCACCAACCCGACAACCACGACCATAAAATTGGATAAGTATGGAAAGGAACAACGGTCGGTCAGATTCGTCATGTGAGGATATACATGGAGATGAAGATATGTCAGCCCGCCAACCCTGGAACTAGATATCATAGAAAGGAAACTAAGTATATAACCATAAAGTGATAATGGACGGGAAAAAGAAAAGGCAAGTTCATATGCGCCAACCTGGCAACTGCATCCATAAAATTGACTAAGTATGGAAAGGAACAATGGTCTGTCGGATTCGTCATGTGAGGATATAGATGGAGATGAAGATATGTCAGCCTGCCAACCCTGCAACCTGTGATCATAGAAAGGCGACTAATTATATAAACAGAAAGTGATAATGGACGAGAAGAAGAAAAGGGGAAAAGGGCTAAGTATCTGACGGTAGAAAATCCATTTTTCGTTTATTAATGCCAATGTTTTCGAACCCCTGCTAGGTTCTCACTAGTAAAAGAATAAATTGTAGATCACAGAATTTATTTGGCTGCAAGATGTATATGATGGAACAGGGGACATAGGTGTTGGATACTGCGAACCCGGGACCTGGTGGCTAGATAATTGGCTAAGTATTGGCCAAGAGAAAGTTTTGATATTTATTTCAATAGTATTCATATTAATATATATTAATAGATTATTTTTGTTTCAAATGAAAATCATCTCCCAATTTGTAGGATGTTGTTCAGTTCGAAAATTTCGTTGAAACCATAGAATTTTTTAGTGCAATATGTATATAACGCAACAAGAATTAGCAGAGTTCGAAAGCGCCAACCTGACAACCGCGACCATAAAATTGGCTAAGTATGGAAAGGAAAAGTGGTTGGTTGGATTCATCATGTGAGGATATAGATGGAGATGAAGATATGTCAGCCCGCTAACCCTGGAACCCATAATCATAGAAAGGCGACTAAGTATATAACTAGAACGTGATAATAGACGGGAATAAGAAAAGGGGAAAAGGGCTAAGTATCTCACACAAGAAAATCTATTGTTCCTTTATTAATGCCAATTTTTTCGAACCCATGGTGAGTTCTCACTAGTTAAAGCATAAACTGCAGATCACAAAAGATCTTTGGCTGCAAGATGTATATGACAGAACAAGGGACATAGCTGTTGGATACCACAAACTTGGGACTCAATGCCTAGATAATTGGCTAAGTTTTGGCCAAGAGAATTTTTTTATATTTATTCCAATAATACTCATAGTAGTATATATGCACGGATATTATCAAATAAAAGAAGTTGTAATATATGCAAGATATTGAACAGGAACATGGAATCAAAACTTGAGATGCCTTGTTGTAATAGTCATTAATTCATTCTATTTATGAGACCCGAAGAATGAAAGCAGGACGGGCCCTCCAATTTCTTTCTTTAAGTATAGGGTGGAAGCCACATAAGTATGGCCTATGACAAATTATTCTTCCATGTAAAATGTAAGGAACAAACATAGTAGCCTTTATTTAAATTGAAGTACTGGGAAACAAAAAGAAAAGATTTTCGTTCATGTTTAACGACACATAGAAAAAAGGTACAAAATAAAATGAAACCAATACCAGAGATTGGAAAACACCATAAAAAATTAAAACCGCAAATATTTTATATTCAAATAAGATGGGTTACAAAATACAACTGAGATTATTTGCCACAATGACTGCGATTTGGTCTACTGTCGACCAATAAAAAATATGTACAATAATTAAGCTTGTTGGTAGTCTTCTTGACGATCATATGCTTGATTCATAAAAAACAACGAGTTGAATATCAATTTTGGGTCTTGGACTTAATTAGTGCCGCCAACTAGATCTATCCCAGTTTTTTGAATAGCTTGTCTCTTCTAGATATGACCTACTTGCATTGGTTGGTTATTCAACATTCCAGTCCTTGTTAAGTATTAATTTCCCTCTCCCGTCGAAAACTTGGGGTTTAAGGTGCCTTCCTTGTAATGTTCCTGACCATTGACATCTGAGACAACTTAGAAATGTGATTCAAGCCCAATTCAAATTCGAGGGAGTCATTTTATGTGACTTAGGTTATGGGGGAAACAAATCATGTTAGGCAACAACAACTGAGACAAAAAAAAAAAAAATCAAGTATGTTGTGATTGTTATTCTCCCTGTATTCGATCATATGTTTGGTTGAAAAGTCTGCCTAAAGATTTTTATGTTGAGCTTCTTTGTTTTATTACAGTAAATTGGAAGGAACATCCAAGCCAGCTGCAAAATGTTCTTCTTTTGAAATGCATGACTTCTTCCGACAGCACAGGTCTGGCAAGTGTATCAAATGTTGTCGATTGCATCAGAATACATCTTTCGTCATAGGGGTGGAAGACATGGCGGCCCACAGAAAGGTCTAGAATGTTCGAAAGTGACGCCAAATATTACTCCATGTCCGAATACACTCAGTAGGAAATTACAAAATTGGATACCAACGAATGTGAGAAACTGTATATGCATTTGAATCAATATTCCAAAATTACATAACATTTTATGCCAAAGTTGTAACATAATTGACAGACAACCAGTTTCTATGTCAAATAGTGTTGAGAAAACTCTGGATGCAGCAAGAGACTTGACATACAATCAACTTTCGATCCAGGTAGTTTCACCTTCAGGCATCCACATAGGCGGTGACCCTAGGCTCCAGATAGCTTCGGCCTCAGACACTGACATTGGTAGTGGCAATGGGAACAGTGCTACTGACTACACTGTGACAATGTGGTGAACAAGCAGGGCTATCATTGTCAAAGTAATTAAACTATAGGATTGTCAGACCTACAAAGAACATCGAATTTAATGTTGCTTTCTTACAAAATCCACAATGTTGGTTTGAGTCCATAAATCTTTGGATGTTGGGTTTCCTGTGCGATAATGACCTTGACATTAGGCACATGCCAGACATCTATTATCTGATATTGCAATGTTAATGCAATTTCCATAGTGGACGATGTCTCAATTGCATTGGCACAAACAATATTAATTTTGTGATTACTTAACAACCTTGAAGGACGTGAACCCCAAACAACATCTAAAACTTTTCGAACATGCATCTGTTCAAAAAAATACATTGTTCTATATTTAAAAAAAAAAGAAATTGTATGGTTTGAAACATTTTTTTTTTTTATCAAATATCACATAAACTGCAATAGAATAAATGTATTTTCCCCATCCAACGCAAGGGAAACAACAGGAAGATTGAAATTTGGTTGAAACAGATCTGGAAACACACCACTACATTAAGGTCTCTTCTAAAGAATGAAATAAGATGATTACATGAAGGTGGTAGTAAAAGGTGATTTCCAGAAACCAAATCATTACTCGAACACGTGAAACGTCTTGTAGAAGGTGGTAGTATAAAGTAATCCTCAGAAAATTTTGCAAAGTCCATAATCCAGTTATATGCGTAGGAGTAGTGAAATAAAAAATGTGCAGTAGTGATAGACAATTGATTATATGTGGAGTCTGTAACTACTATAAATTCTAAACTTGTACAATGTCTACTGTAAACAGATATTCAGAAAAGAACAGAAAATATACAATGGAAAATACAAACATTACACAGAGATTTTTCCCCTGGAAACCCAAACCGGGAAAACTAGCATATATTATATTCATTCATTGTGTTACATTGTTTACAATACAATATACATATAGGAGACGGTGGCATCCAAAACCCTAACAAAACCCTAACCCAATGACCTGGATTAGTCCAAAACCCTAATTCCTTAACCGAAAATAGAAAACCATCAACAAAAACCATGTGTCGAAAAAACCACCTAAATACATGACACATTTCCCAAGGTAGAATTTTTTTTTTTCGGGGGCTCTGCCCCCCTGCACCCCCTCTAACCCCCCTGCACATACACTCAAACACTACTACTCATGCAAAGAATATAACACATACCCAATAACTACATCCAGAGGATAGTGAACAAACTTTGACAAATAACATGTCTTTTTGTCAAGTCTATTACCACACCTAGAAGTAGCTCAACAAACTTTGAAATAGAAACTTCTGTAATTTTAGTATGTCGTTTTATCCACCCATACAGTTTCTCTTAACCACTTCTGGGTACATTTGTGAATGGAGTAATATTTCACATCATTTCTGAATACTACAGACCATTTTGCAAGCCATGGTAAGTGTGACTCCTCTGACGAAGACAAATTCTTGTGTTCTCTGTAGAATTCAATACACTTGCCAAATCTGTGTTGTTGGAAGAAACAATATACTTCAACAAAGGAGCATTTTGCAAGTGACCTGGAAATCCCTTCCAACTACTAGAAAGAAAACAAAGAATATCAACAAACAAATCTCCAAGAAGGATTTTCAACCAACCAAAGCATCGAATACAGGGAGAACACCAACCAGAAGATACTTGTTTTTTTTTCCCTGTCTGATTTTCTGTTGGATAAAGAGTTATTTTTGGCTCAAATCTCACGTCACATAAAACCATTCTCTCTTCTTTCATTTGGGACTCAATGGCATCTCTAAGTTGTCTTACATGTCCATGACCAGGAACATTAGAACGAAGGCACCCTAAAGCCGAACTCTTTGATGATAGAGAGAAATGACAATAAATATTTAAAAGCAACGTTGGAGGATGACAGTATGATCTTCCGTAGATTTTGGTTTAATTCATCTTAATGGAAAATGCCCTTGATCTTTTCACTTATTAATGCCAATCTTTTCGAATATGTGCGTTGAATAGTGACTAATAGCACGTAATAACATTCCCATATCCGAGCAAATTCTCAAATTTGACAACATCTAACATATGCATAATATTAAAGAGGGACATGACGTCAAGGCCTCTGTGGATGACACGTTTGTGGATGGCAGTGAGGTAGTATAGTATTGCACTGTTACTATGATGAAGCCTTTAAAAAACTAAAAGATCCAATATCTTTTTTGCAAATTCAAAATGCAGGTAAATTTTTTTATCAGATCCCATAATATTCGCCTGTCTATGCATTTTAATGGGAGATGTCCTTGAGCTTTCCACTTATTAAAGCCAATCTTTTCAAACATGTATGGCCAGTTGTCACTTTTGAAAGAATAATTAATGTCCATTGGGAAGGGTAGAAGGTAGTGGGGATGGAGGGGAGGGACAAAATGATTTTAAACTTTTCTGAACCTGGGAACGCGTGAACCCGTGAAACTTTGAAAACTCAACTAAGTATGGAAAGGCAAGTCGGATAGATAGACTCATCGTAGGCAGAGGCAGGGTTGCAAGTTTGAGGCATGCAGGGTCGAATTGTAGAGCACGAAAGTTCTGGGTGCAAGATGTATACACCGAACACGAGTTACCATAGTTCGATAGCACCTATCCATGAAGCCGCGTTCATAAAATTAGCTTGTGCAACCGAACGACGATCGGTTGAAATTGTGATGTGAAGATATAGATGGAGATAATGATTTGTCAATTTGCCACACCGGGAACCTACGAGCACATAAACGTGAGAAAGTATAAAACCAAAAATGCATAATAGAGCGGAAGAACAAAAGGTAAAAAACGGGAAAGTTTACAAGAGGAAAAAAAGAGGGAGAGAATAATTGTATCGCTCAGACAACAACACTTACTCTCATAACTATGAAACCATAGTAAGACATAAACCATGGAAAAAAAATCGCCAGCTATGAAATATAGTTGGAGCTCAACAAACTCTGGTTGAAGTCATCAGAGATGCAATTTACATCGACTGCAAAAATTTTCATGTTATTTTATCTTAATAGTATTTTATGGGGATCCAACTACAAAACAATGTAACAATAGATGCAACTGCAGATGCAACACCCCAACATTGCAAAGCTTAGGCAAACAAGAGTAAGCAACAAATAACAACCCAGTTAAGAAGCACCAAAAGGCCCAACTGCAGACGCAAGACCTGAACCCTAAAAAGTTGAATCAAACAACAATAAGCAATATCCAACAAATAAAGAAGCAAGCACCAACCAGTCGACCAGGAATGTCGCAATTCCAATCACAGATGTAGAACCCCAAACGTGCAAACTGCAACAAGACCAATAGGCAAACAAGAACAACAACAACAGAAAAATAATAAATCAATGGAGATGCAAGAAGCAAGCATGAACCAGTGAACCAACAATGTCGTTGAAGTGCAATATTGGCCAAATTGACTGCAGAGAACATTGCATATAAAAAAAACCCGGAAGAAAATGTATTGTAACAAGCCTGCTAAGTAAACATTTAATGTTGCAAAGCTTGTTAGGTAAACATTTAAGTCTATCAGAAATGCTTTTGTAAACATTTAAGAAAGAATGCAGTGTGGTAGGCCTCTTACGTACCAAAAAAACATTTATTATAATTTATTATAAAATAAAATTAGTAACAATAGTTCAAATAGTAGAGAATGTATTCAAAGGACAAACTTTGGATATGCTAGCATATCAAACATTGGGATAAATTTAGCTAGCAGAAAATGCTAAGACAAACATTCGAACTAATGCTAGCAGTAATCCACCTTCAAGCAATGCATAAGAAAAATATATGATTCAAAAAGAATGTATATGATCAAAAAGTTTGGATATGCTAACATATAAAACATTGGGAATATCGAAGCCGACAATAAGACCTCCAATCTGTTATCCAATCAGATCATTACATATATGGTACTTTTTATTATATAAAAATCTATGTTTTTAGTTCCCTAGCTCCAACAATAGATATTATGCAAATATTTGCGGTCAAAGGACAAACTAATATGAAGTCAACGAATTATTGATCGCTATAGTCCATCTATGCCTATGATAGGGACTAATAAAATTAACAACATTTTATGAATAACATATATTCATTATAATTGTTTCTAAAATTAATGCCATATTAGCATATAACGATTTTAATGGAGTACAAAATTAATAAAATCAGTGACATTTCTATAGATAATATAAATTTATAACTTGTAAGATAATGTATATCAATAATTAATTAAATCCAAGCGATATTTCTATAAATAACATAAATTTATAACTTGTAAAATAATTACTATACATACATGTGTCTTCACAATCTTAAGGACACATATTCTTAAACCCTTTGAAGCATTATCCTAAAGGAATGATTTGTGTTTTCATAACTAGATTCATCAAATTTCATATAATGATAAACTTCTCTAACTTATTAATTTATATTGGTTTTTTTAGTATTATTAATTAAATGTAATCATTTCATGGACACATATTCTTAAACCCTTTGAAGCATTATTCTAAAGGAATGATTTGTGTCTTCATAACTAGATTAATCAAATTTCATATAATGATAAACTTCTCTAACTTATTAATTTATATTGGTTTTTTTAATATTATTAATTAAATGTAATCATTTCACTAGTAAATGTAGAGTAGTTTGAATTCAATGTATCAATGGTTAAAACAGTCTTTTAAAATATTTTGAGAAGGTGTTCTATATTTTTAACTATATATTTTATATAGTAAAAAAGAATAATGTTCAAGCAATTATTTTTCATTAAAATAATGTTATTGGTATATGATAAGCATTAACAGACAAAATGAACCAACTTGACCAACATATCTCCCTCACAAACCATGAATAAATGAGAATATGGCGAAACACCAAATTTCAATTTAGAAATATAGTTCTAAAGCTTTTAATCTCTGAATATAATTCTAGAACTATATACATCTAAATGAACTTATGTATATGAAAGAGAGATAATGTGTTGAAAATCAATTGTACTTCATAATTACAATCTAATTCATAATATTGTTTTTGTCTTACACTTTTTTCTTATTTTTTAAAGCACTTTCTACCACTTTTAAGTTTTAGATGATTTATTTTTTACTATAAAATGAAAAAATTATAAACTTTGATCATTGAATTTTGTTGAGTTGTTCTTCAATTTTTTCATTTTAAACATTATTTTTCATAATTTTAAATTTCAACACTACATTTTTCACATCAAGAATGGAAAAAAAAAAATAATAATTGTTTTTTTTATATATTGCATCTATATTTTTTTTTGTGGAAGTACAATTTTTTTATAATATTTAAAATTTCAATGTTACAATTTTCACTTCAAGAACAAAAAATTATAAAATTTTGATAATTGAAATTTGATTGTTTCTTATTTCATATCATTAAATATATATTTTTTGTATTTTGGAAAGTTAAAAAAAAAAATTGATTTTTTTTTATCAAATATATTTTAAAAATCCTTACTTTGATAAAATAAATAATAAAAATCATTTTTGTTTTCCAAGACAATGATTTTAAATCATTTTAAAATTCTTTTAAAATAAAAATTAATAGTATTAACAATATTTTGAGAATGTTACCTTAAATTTCTTAACTTTATTCTATAAAAAAACATTTATATGATATTAATTTTTAATATTTTAAGAATGTTACCTTAAATTTCTTAACTTTATTCTATAAAAAAAAACATTTATATGATATTAATTTTTAATATTTTGAAAATGTTACCTTAAATTTCTTAACTTTATTCTATAAAAAAAACATTTATGTGATATTAATTTTTAATATTTTGCAACATTTAAAATGTCTACATATATCATACATTATACATATTTCAAACATTATACACATTTCAAGTTTTAATGATTTACCATTAAATTTCACAACTTTATTCTATAAAAAAAAACAATTATGGAATATCAATTTTTAATATTTTACTTCAAATATTATGTTTATGTAAAAACTATCATTATAATATTTTATACAATATATGTTTCAAGCTTTAACCATTAACATTAACAACATTTTTCACCGTTAACATTAACATTGACAACATTTTAATCCACCTTGAAATTAAGCTTTCATATTTAAAAAAAAATATCTTCGAACATCATATTTCACACCCAAAAAACATCATCACGTAGAAGGAATTTGAGAACTTTATCATCTAATAATGTATGTGTTAAAGGAATTTGAGACTTCATAAAATTAAGTTTATTTTGAGGTGTTTTTCATGATTGAAGGTACATTTTAAAGTTATTAAAGATGGTTAGTATGTGTTTCAAGGTTTTTAAAATTATTTTTTAAGTTGTCTTTCATAATCAATAAATTTTG
>CBVK0100683261.1:0-14517 GCA_900067695.1 Picea abies
CTCTTCCGATCTCACTATGCATTATCATATTGTCCTTCCATGCAAATAAATTTTATGGTGTAAGAATAAATTCTTTTGGAAATTCCATTTTTCCCGTTGTCATCAATATTCAGTACCTGCAAAAAGAATTTGGTGTGTATCTTTCCAAGCAATCTGTCGGATCTGATACCATGTAAATGTGGATGAAACTATATAGATAATATATATCTAGAAAAAATACATACACAATTTGCAGAGAAATGAGAAAAGATGGAAACGAGAGAGTGAGAATCAAAGAATTTGCATTAACCAAATGAATGAATGATAATTTACACATGATATACTTTGTATAACTCAACTAATGTGCAGTGGAGGAGGAGAATAAAATGTGTCATAGTGGTGGTCTAGAGTGATATGGAAACACACTAATAGTTACGGAAGTTAACTGCCACCTAGTTTGAGTTAACTAGTCTCTCGGTCTTTAGTTAACTAACTGAAACAAAGTGAAGTGAGGAGGATACCAGGGAATCATGAGTAATGCCCTAGTCTGGGGATAATCCGAAGGACCATGTGCATTAGCAGGTGATGATCCCAATGTTTCATGGTGATGAAACCAATGTGGCTTTAAGACTCCACTCAACTGATCAAACTAAAGTGTGAACTGAAGAGAATATTCTCCTAGAAAGTAGGAAAATGAGTATTCTCCCTAAACTATAGGAGAATGAATAATGACTAATAAACATAGGGAAAACCTTAGGAAAAAGAAATCCTAGGTGTGTGTGAAGTATCTCCAACAACATGAAGACATACCTTCAACATGTAGCTAAACTGAGTTTTAGATCCCTGATCTTTAGTAATTTTTCCTCACAAATCCGTGACCCTATACATTGTCTTCTTGTGGATGTTTGTGCTTTTCTCCACTACAACCCACAAATGTTCACTCTTTTCTTCCTGAAACCCGTGGAGTTACTCAAATAAATTTTGTCTATAACTATTTATCCGTACACTTGGCTTCTGCAAACTTCTTCCTTTACTAGACTTCCCTTGCTTCCTCTCACTGCCTTCGATATTCCAATTTGTATCCACTAGAAGTGATTTTCCAATTGATTCTTCTGTGTTTTTTAATGAGTATCTGTAATATCCCTAGGCCACGCCCAATTGTAATCTAGATGAAAATGTACTTAAGTTGGTGAGCGGTTTTGATATCATTTTTTTGCATGCACATTTCATGGCATAGTGTGCGCATGTACTGCGCAGTAAAATGAGGAAGTTGCACATTCCAGGACACCGCGCGTAGCATATTAAGTGCACCTGATTGTGAGGCCAACGAGCCTTTTTGTATATGCTATGTTTTATAGGCTGGTGAGCCAGTTATTATATAATCTAGGATGCTTATTTTTTTATTAGGCCGGAGAGCCTAGATGTTAAAGGCCAGTGCGCCTATTTTTGTATATGCCCCATAATTAATATAAAATACATCGTTGCGCGTAGAATGACCACGATAAAAGATATGGGGGACTAAACTCCACTAGTTAGGGAAAGGGAGGGGCTAAGTTAAGGAAATGGGCTAATCTAGGGAGCTTAAGCCAAAAAGGAATATTATATTAGTATTTCTTAAATCATAAAGTATGGATAATTATTTTATCCTAAGTTCTAAAGTTGGGTACAAGTGGGCCAAAGTAGCTCCCAACATGATAAGGGTCAATTTGGAAACATGCATACATATTGTTGGGACTTAGTTCATTTCCTTTCATTTTTTTCCATCATTCCTTCCATCATGGAGTCATCTAGTCAATCATCCATGAGCATGCACACACCCATTGAGTTATCCTTTGTAACCTCATGACTGTACCTGAACTTGTATCCATAGCCATTTTCTGTTGGTGTATCTGTTTAGATTGGGATCTGGACTAAAGAAGAGGGTTATTAGGCCCGTGAGAAATTATCTGGGTGAGAGAATTGTTGGGGATTGATTTCCCGAAGGTGTTAAACTGTAACTACAGTGCTCTGAGACTTCATGTCTGGCATGTTGCTGAATCCTGGAAAGGAAGTGGGGCAGCCGAAGGACTGTTGATTAGAGAAGGGGCACACTTCCTGGGTGGGATAGGCATGTGGGGAATGAGAGACTGTAGGTTGTTAGTTTGATTTGGCACCTGAGATGGAGTCTTTCTTGTTGTCTATGAGCCTTTAGCCTCGTTAGGAATCCCTTTACCTAAGTGGAGTTTAGTCCCAGCTCGGGGGTGACTCACTGTTGAGAGTGATGAACAGTGTGGTCTAAGGCTGGGAGGTTCATGGAAGTTTCTGCATGGTGTTGGTTACATTATTACTAGGATAAGTGTCAATTGTGTGATAAATTTACATGTTTCATTGTTATTTACGTGCTTATTTTATGGGTTATCATATGTGTGGTTATAATTGTGTTTATTTTTACGAGTATTGCCTGTATATGTTGCATGTATATGTTTACTATTATTTTAGTGTGAATACGTATATTTACATATGTATTTGTATGTTTACATTTTATATATAATTCTTCCGCAAGAGTTCTGCGTGTGTATATATTAATTGCATGCAGTTTGAAAACTTTATGTGGCATAGCTCAGTTGGTTGTTGGGTATGTTTCAGTATGTTCCATAGAGAGAACAATAAGAGTTCTCTGACATAGCATGGCCCGACCATCCATATTGTAACGTCCTTGACCATATCTTGTCAGGCCACACTACATCAGAGAACTCTTATTGTTCTCTCCACGGAACATACTGAAACATACCCAGCAACCAACTGAGCTATGCCACATAAATTTTTCGAACTGCATGCAATTAATATATCCACACATAGAAATCTTGCGGAAGCATTATATATAAAATGTAAACAAACAAATACATCTGTAAATACATGTATTCACACTGAAATAACAGTAAACATATACATGTAGCATATACAAGCAATACCCATGAAAATAAACATAGTTATAATCACACATATGATAACCCATAAAATAAGCACGTAAATAACAATGCAACATGTAAATTTATCACACAATTGACACTTATCTTGGTAATAATTTCACCAACTGCGTGCAGACCTTCCATGAACCTCCCAACCTTAGACCACACTATTCATCACTCTCAACAGTGAGTCACCCTTGAGTTGGGACTAAACTCCACCCGGGTAAAGGGATCCCTAACTAGGCTAAAGTATCATAGACAATAGGAAAGACTCCATCTCAAGTGCCAACGCAAACTATCAACCTACAGTCTCTCATTCCCCACATGCATGTCCCACCCAGGAAATGTTCCCCTTCTCTGCTCAACAGTCCTTCGGCTACCCCACTTCCTTTCCACGCTTCAGCAACAAGTCGGATAGGAAGTCTCAGAGCACTGTAGTTGCAATTCAACACCTCCAGGAAATCAATCCCCAATACCATGTTGTAATGTCCCCAACCATCTATGTTTGTCCATCTAATTTCTGATGATAGGATCTACTAAAATTCAAACTTGTGCCAAATCCATTAAATAATCCTTTCCAAAATTTTTAGGTAAATTTTGGATCTTTGTCAGACACAATTGTCTTTGGTATGCCATGTATTCTGGCAATTTATTTCATATAAACATCAACCATTTTCGTTTCCTTGTGAGTGAGCTTAACTGGAATAAAATGGGCAGCTTTAGTAAGCTTATCCACCACTACCATGATAGAATCATGTTGCTTGTTTATTCTGGGAAGTTTAGTGATGAAATCCATTGTTACAACTTTCCATTTTCACTCAGGAATGGGTAATGGCTATAGCAACCCAGGTGGGTGTCTATATTCAACCTTTACTTTTTGACATTCCAAACATCTGGCAATAAAATTAGCAACCCCTTTCTTCATGCCTGGCCAATAATAATGGCTCTTAATAGCTGCAATATTTTTCTGATATCTTGGGTGTCCGGCATAAGGTACATTATGCATTTCTCTCAATATCATACTTTTCAATTCATTAGAATTTGGTACATAAATTCTTCCCCCATACCTGAGAATTTCATCATTATTTATCTTGTATTCCTCAAGGCATGCACTATGGCTGCCAACTCCAAATCATTAGTGGCATAGTGTCTTTCATTCTCCTTCAACTTCCTTGATTCATAACATATGACAAACCCATTTTGAGTAAGGACTCCACCAAGTCCCTCCTTACATGCATCTGTTCATACAATGAAGTCTTCATTTGGGTCTGCAATCCTTAGTATTGGAGAACTTGTTAGTAACTGTTTTAAGTGTCAGAAACTCTTTTCACAATCCAATGTCCACTAAAACTTCACACCCTTTCTTTGTAGGGAAGTTATTGGGGGTGCAATCTTTGAGAATCCTTCAATAAATTTCCTGTAGTAGCCTGCAAGGCCCATGAATGATCTCACCTCTGTCACATTATTTGGCGCTGACCATTATCTAATGGCTTCTATATTCTCAGGATCCACTGCTATCCCATCCTTTGAAATAATATGCCCAAAATAATAAATTTGCTTCTAACAAAATGAACACTTGCTCAACTTGGGATACAACTGATGATCCCTTAATACTTGCAACACAATTCTCAAATGATTCTCATGCTCTTCTTCTGACTTAGAGTATATGAGAATGTCATCCAAAAATAAAATGACAAACTTGTCTAAATATTCTTGGAAAACACCATTCATTAAGCACATGAAAACAGTTGGTACATTTGACAACCCAAATGGCACCACTGTGAACTCATAATGACCATACCTTATCCTGAAGGCAGTCTTGTTGATATCCTCATCTTTAATCCTTACCTGATGGTATGATGACTTGAATTCTATCTTTGAAAATATCTTTGCATCCTTCAATTGATCAAAAAGATCATCAAACCTTGGCAGAGGATACTTGTTCTTAACAGTCACTTTATTCAACTATCTGAAATCAATGCACAATATTAAATTTACATCTTTCTTCTTCATGAACAAGACTAGGGCACCCCAAGGTGACACACTTGGGCATATATACCCCTTGTTCAGAATTTCTTCAAGATGCATTTGCAATTCCTTCAACTCTGGTGTACTCATTCTGTAAGGAGTCTTTGACACTAGAGATGCTCTAGGCATTAGATTTATAGAAAAATCAATGTCTCTTTTTGGGGGTAGTCCTGGTACTTCCCTGAACATATCTTCAAATTCTTCCAAGATTGCATGATCTTCCAAATTTGGCACCTTATATCTAGGTGTCTCTTCCATATGAGATGTAAATATTTGACACCCTTTCCTGTAACATTTCTTTAGTTGCAATGCTGAAATCTCTCTGATTGTTACTGCTCTGGGAATTCCCTACACTCTCCTTAGTTTCCCTTCCTCATCCAAGAAAGTAAATGCTTTGTTATGACAGTCCAACATAGCATGATGTTGGTCCAACCAATCCATCCCAATTAGACAGTCATAGGAACCTAAAGGCAAGATGTTCAAATCTGCCTTGGTGTTTAGTCCATTCATGTCCATAAGACATGACTTAACCATCTCATTAAATTTTATTTTGTCTCCTTTAGCCAACTGCACCAAGTAAGATTTCCCATGCTTGCTTCTTGGAAAATGCAAACTTTCCACCATCTTAGGATCTATATAAATATGAATAGCTCCTGAATCAATTAAAATAGCAATGTTTTGGTTGTTGATCATACCTTCCACTTCAATCATATATGACTGATATTTTTCTTGCTTGTTGTTCAGGGCTGCATAGATCCTTGGAACATTTCTTCCCATGTCCTCCATTGTTTCAGCTTGCTGTGCATTGTGAACAGTTCTCCCTTTTTCACCTTTATGAGGACAATCTCTCTGCATGTCATCTCCTTTACAACCCCAACATTGAATAGGTGATTGCCTTGGCCTTTGACCCCCTGTTTCAATCGCTATGAGCTCTCCAGGAGCTTGTTGTCCCTGTGGATTATTTCTGAAGAATGGTGGCTTAGAAACCTTCTTCCTTTGATCCATATTAAATTTCTTTTTGTCCTCCCGAAATTTTTGGAACGTTGGCCTTGCTTTCTGTTGATCATATAGGCATTTATCTCTCCTTATGGTCTCTTCCAATGTCTTGGGATCATCATACAGTATTTTTTCACTGATGAATGATGGCAATCCACTCAAATACCTTTGAATCTTAACTGTCTCATCCTTGATGAAAGAGACATGCTTCAGAAGTTCTAGAAACCTTCTCTCATATTCATCAATGGTCATACTCCCCAACTTGAGTTCGAAGAACTCTTTCATTTTCTTGTCATAGTTTGGTACATCTCCACTACGCACCCAAAATCTACGCACACCATTAACAAAATTGTTGCACGACAACTTATACTCACATTGTGCGCGCAACTACCAAACTCCACAACATTATGCCAATACTATGCGCACCACGCATGCCAGTATTATGAATGTCCACACCACACACACTTTTTAAGTGTATGCACACTGCACAATGCCAAATTTAGCGCGTGCACCCGCACACCAACATTTTTCTACGCAGCGCCAAAATTTAGTGCACGCACCAGAAAAACCATTATTTGTATGCGAGGTACCAAAATTTAGCGCGCACATCCGCACACTAACATTTTTCCGCACGACATCGAATTTTAGCATGCGCACTAGCATGCCAATATCTTTCTGCACATTGACAAATTTTACCTATCACAATCTTTTCACTGTGCATCATGCATTTTTAGTGCGCCCACCTGTTTACATTCACCTTTATGGGCATCAAATCCACGTGAATTCTGCTGCAGAATTTGGGGCTTTTTCCTATCTTTTTCCATGATTTACCATAGACATTCAACAACCACAAAATTCGTTCAATTTCACCCTGATAACACCAATTCAACCTCTACAATAACAAATTGTCATGGGTTGACATTTCTGGAATGAATTCACCCAAATCAATTCACAAATTGGGAATTTAAATTACGAATTCCACTCCCTCTGTATTGGCTTTACTGTAGCTTCAAATTAGACCAATTCTGGGTCTGAATTTGCTAGAACAGATATTAAATCAATAACATCCTACCACATGGCCGAATTTCTCAATTTCCCCTTAAATTTACCAACCGAAATTCGAGATTTTTCCCAATTTATGTACCGTATTGTAGTTGGACGTTATACAACTCAAAATTTGGCCACTTCGAAATAAATTCTCTATGAAATTTTGCTTCAACTCAACTCGTTTGGCCCATTAGGCTTAGTGTTGAAAACTAAAGCTTTCATACCATATTGTTAACAACAAATAGATCATATCAAGATCAACTTAGAGTCGAGAGGAATGGAAGAGGCATAAGGGACTTACAGTCAGGAGGATGAGATTAGAGGGATGGATGTCCATTTGGGCATTGAAGGAACAAACTCCAATGGACATGGAGATGAAAGGAATGAAAATATGAATATGGAAGAGACCATAAAAATATTTGAATAAGGATGTCCAAAGCCATAAAGATGATAATGAAAGGCTTATGAAAGCCAAGGAGCAACAGGATGACTTCAACATGAAGTTATTGGAGAGCTTAAACAAAATAGAAAAAAATTGGATAAGGAGAGTGGCTCAAGCAAGTCAGGAAGTCAAAGGCCATCTGGTGAGAAAAGAAAGGCAAGAAGTGTTAGTAGACATCACCATCACTCCCCAAGGCATTCCAATAAGAGATCACATAGCAGCTCAAGTCCATCCTCTGTTAGGAAGCACAAGAGGTCTGGGGTGGATGAGCTATGAGGAGAAATGAACAAAATCTAACCTCCTACATTTGATGGTGAGCATAAGAAGGATGAAGATGCAGAAACATGGTTGTTGGGCATGAGAAATTATTTTCAATTGCATAACTATTCTTCTCATACAAAAGGTAGAATTTCTATCTATCAACTCAAGGGAAAGGCATCCATGTGGTGGGATCAGCTTGTGCAGGTGCAACACATTAAAGATAAAAGTGTCACTTGGAGTGAATTCAAGAAGTATTTTGAGAAGAAATACTTGACAAAAGATACTATGACAAGAAAATGAAAGAGTTCTTCAAACTCAAGTTGGGGAGTATGACCATTGATGAATACGAGAGAAGGTTTCTAGAACTTCTGAAGTATGTCTCTTTCATCAAGGATGAGACAGTTAAGATTCAAAGTTATTTGAGTGGATTGCCATCATTCATCAGTGAAAAAATATAGTATGATGATCCTAATACATTGGAAGAGACAATAAAGCGAGCTAAATGCCTATATGATCAACAAAAAGAAGGCCAACATTCCAAAAATCTTGGGAAGACAAAAAGAAATTCAAGATGGATCAGAGGAAGAAGGGATCTAAGCCAGCATTCTTCAAAATTAATCCACAGGGACAGCAAGATCCTAAAGAGCCCAGAAAGATTGAAACAGGGGGTCAAAAGCCAAGGCAACCACCTATTCAATGTTGGGGTTGTAAAGGAGATCACATTTTCAGAGATTGTCCTCACAGAGGTGAAAAAGGGAGAATTGTTCACAATGTATAGAAAGATGAAACAGTGGAGGACATGGGAAGAAATGTGCCAAGGATCTATGTAGCCTTGGACAACAAGCAATATGAGTATCAATCACATATGATTGAAGTGGAAGGTATGATCAACAACCAAACTATTACTAATTTAATTGATTCAGGAGCTAGTCATAGTTATATAGATCCTAAGATGGTGGAAAGTTTGCATTTGCCAAGAAGTAAGCATGAGAAATATTGGTTGGTGAAGTTGGATATAGGAGCCAAAAGAAAATTTAATGATATGGTTAAGTCATGTCTTATGGACATGAATGGACTGAATGCCATGACAGATTTGAACATCTTGACTTTAGGTTCCTATGACTGTCTAATTGGGATGGATTGGTTGGACCAGCATCATGCTATGCTGGACTGTCATAACAAGGAATTTACTTGCTCGAATGAGGAAGGGAGCCTAAGAAAAGTGCAAGGAATTCCCAGGGAAGTAACCATCATAGAAATTTCAGCATTGCGGCTGAAGAAATGTTACAGGAAAGGGTGTCAAATATTTGCAGCTCATATGGAAGAGACACCTAGAGATAGGGTCCCAAATTTGGAAGATCATGCAGTCTTGGAAGAATTTGAAAATGTGTTCAGGGATGTACCAGGACCACCCCCGAAGAGAGACATTGATTTCTCTATAAATCTAATCTCTAGATCAACTACAATGCCAAAGACTCCTTACAAAATGAGTACACCAGAGCTGAAGGAGTTGCAAATGCCACTTGAAGAACTTCTGAAGAAGGGGTATATATGCCCAAGTGTGTCACCTTGTAGTGAACCAGTCTTGTTCATGAAGAAGAAAGATGGAACATTGAGATTGTGAATTGATTTCAGATAGTTGAATAAAGTGACTGTGAAGAACAAGTATCCTCTGCCAAAGATTGATGATCTTTTTGATCAATTGAAGGATGAAAAGATATTTTCAAAGATGGATCTCAGGTCAAGATATCATCAGGTAAGGATTAAAGAGGATGATATCATCAAGACCGCCTTTAGGACAATGTATGGTCATTATGAGTTCACAGTGGTGCCATTTGGGTTGTCAAATGCACCAGCTGTTTTCATGTGCTTAATGAATGGTGTTTTTTGAGAATATTTAGACAAGTTTGTCATTGTCTTTTTGGATGACATTCGCAAATTGTCTAATTCATAAGAAGACCATGAGCATCATTTGAGACTAGTGTTGCAATTATTAAGGAAGCATCAGTTGTATGCCAAGTTGAGAAAGTGCTCATTTTATCAGAAGCAAATTCATTATTTGGGGCATATTATTTCAAAGGATGGGATAGCAATGGATCCTGAGAAGATAGAAGCCATTAGAGAATGGTCAGTGCCAAAGAATGTGACAGAGGTCAGATCATTCATGGGCCTTGCAGGCTACTACAAGAGATTTATTGAAGGATTCTCAAAGATTGCACACCCAATCACTTCCTTAAAAGAAAGGGTGTGAATTTTTAGTGGACATTGAATTGTGAAAAGAGTTTCCAACACTTAAAACAGTTACTAACAAGTGCTCCAATACTAAGGATTGCAGAACCAAATGAATACTTCATTGTATGCACAAATGCATGTAAGGAGGGACTTGGTGGAGTCCTCACTCAGAATGGGTTTGTAATATGTTATGAATCAAGGAAGTTGAAGGAGCATGAAAGACATTATTCCACTTATGATTTGGAGTTGGCAGCCATAGTGCACGCCTTGAGGAAATGGAGACACTACCTCATGTAGAAAAGGTTTGAGCTAAGAACAGACAATAATGGTCGGAAATATTTATTTGATCAACAAACTCTAAATGCTAGGCAAAGTATATGGTTAGAATTTTTAAGTGAATATGACTTTGATATAAAGCATATCAAAGGGAAATAGAACAAAGTGGTTGAAGCACTCAGTAGAAGAGTACATGAAATGCATGCTACAACCATTATCATGTACCAATCATATTTGAAAGGCAGAATTACAGAGGCTACCAAATTAGATTTGCATTACAAGGAATTAGTGGCCAAATTACAACAAGGTAGTTTGCAATAGAAAATTGAAGATTACAAGATAGAAAATGATGAAATTCTCAAGTATAGGGGCAGAATTTATGTACCAAATTATAATGAATTGAAAATTTTGATATTGAGAGAAATGCATAATGCACCTTATGTTGGACACCTAGGATATCAAAAAACTATTGCAATTGTCAAGAGCCAATATTATTGGCCAGGCATGAAGAAAGGGGTTGTTGATTTTATTGTCAGATGTTTGGAATGTCAAAAAGTAAAGGTTGAGCATAAACACCCAGCTGGGTTTCTACAGCCATTACCCATTCCTGAGTGGAAATGGGAAGTTATAAAAATGGATTTCATCACTAAACTTCCCAGAACAAACAAGCAACATGATTTTATCATGGTAGTGGTGGATAAGCTTACTAAATATGCCCATTTTATTCCAGTTAGGCTCACTCACAAGGCAACAAAAATTGATGATGTTTATATGAAAGAAATTGTCATATTACATGGCATATCAAGGACAATTGTGTCTGAAAGAGATCCAAAATTTACCTCAAATTTTTTCAAAGGATTATTTAATGGATTTGGCACAAATTTGAATTTTAGTACATCCTATCATCCAGAATCAGATGGACAAACATAGAGGGTGAATCAAGTGATTGAAGATATGTTGAGGATGTACGTGATGGATAAACCATCAAAATGGGAAGACTACCTACACTTGGTAGAGTTTTCTTACAACAATGGGTACCAAGCATATCTAAAGATGAGCCCAGGACATGAAGAAAAGCTATGTTGATAAGGGCAAAACTCACAGGATATTTAAAGTTCGTGATCATGTATTCTTGAAAGTGAAGGCCAACAAAAGTTCCCTGAAGTTGGGAAATTATTCAAAGTTGGTAGCTCACTATTGTGGGCCATTTGAAATCCTAGAGAGGATTGGTCCAGTTGCTTATATGATTGCATTTCCTGCATCTATTTATGTTCATAATGTATTCCATGTATTATTTCTAAATAAATATATACATGATGTTAATCATGTAATTAACTAGAATGTGATTTAGGTGGAGCAAGAAGGTGCTTTCCAAGTGCATCCAGTATGCATTTCGGACCGAAAAATCAAACATCTCTAGAATCGATCCATAGGGATTGTAAAGGTCGAATGGACCTGGTATGGTTCTGAGGATGCTACTTGGGAGCATGAGGATGCAATGTGGGAAGAATACCCATAACTTTTTGAGGGTTTTTGAAATTTTGTTCTATAGGGGTACATGATGCACTGAGGACAGTGCATAAATAAGGGGAGGGGATTGTAATATCCCTAGGCCGCACCCAATTGTAATCTATATGAAAATGTAGTTAAGTTGGTGAGTTGTTTTGATATCATTTTTTTGTATGCACATTTCATGGCATAGTGTGGGCATGTACTGCACAGTAAAATGAGGAAGTTGCACATCCCAGGACACCACGCGCAGCATCTTAAGTGCCCGTGATTGTGAGGCCAACGAGCCTTTGTGTATATGCCATGTTTTATAGGATGATGAGCCAATTATTATAAGATAGGATGCTTATGTTTTGATTAAGCCGGAGAGCCTAGATGTTAAAGGCGAGTGCGCCTATTTTAGTACATGTCCCATAATTAAAATAAAATACATCGATGCGCACAGGCCAACCACGATAAAAAAGATGGGGGACTAATCTCCACTAGTTAGGGAAAGGGAGGGGCTAAGTTAAGGAAAGGGGTTAATCTAGGGAGCTTAAGCCAAAAAGGAATATTATATTAATATTTCTTAAATCATAAAGTATGGATAATTATTTTATCCTAAGTTCTAAAGTTGGGTACAAGTGGGCCAAAGTAGCTCCCAACATGACAAGTGTCAAGTTGGGGACATGCATACATATTCTTGGGACTTAGTTCATTTCCTATCATCTTTTCCATCATTCCTTCCATCATGGAGTCATCTAGTCAATCATCCATGAGCATGCACACACCCATTGAGCTATCCTTTGTATCCTCATGAATGTACCTTGACTTGTATCCATAGCCATTTTCTATTGGTGTATCTGTTTAGCTTGGGAGCTAGATTGAAGAAGTTGGTTGTCAGGCCTGTGGGATATTGAAGAAGAGGGTTGCCAGGCATGTGAGCAATTCTTTGGGTGAGAGAATTGTTGGGGATTGATTTCCTGAAGGTGCTCAACTATAGCTATAGTTCTCTGAGACTTCCTGTCCGGCCTATTTTTGAAACCCGGAAAGGAAGTGGGGTAGCTGAAGGACTATTGAGCAGAGAAGGGGTACACTTCCTGGGTGGGACAAGCATGTGGGGAATGAGAGACTGTAGGTTTTTAGTTTGAGTTGGCACCTGAGATGGAGTCTTTCCTTTTGTCTATGAGCCTTTAGCCTGGTTAGGAATCCCTTTACCTAGGTAGAGTTTAGTCCCAGCTAAAGGGTGACTCACTATTGAGAGTGATGAATAGTGTGGTATAAGGCTGGGAAGTTCGTGAAAGGTCTGTACGCAGTTAGTGACATTATTGCCAAGATACGTGTCAATTGTGTGATAAATTTACATGCTGCATTGTTATTTACGTGCTTATTTTATGGGTTATCATATGTGTGGTTATAACTGCCATCTCTTTCCGAGCCACGCTACATCAAAGAAATCTTATTGTTCTCTCTGCGAAACATACTGAAACTTACCCAACAACCAACTGAGCTGTGCCACATAAATTTTTCAAACTGCATGCAATTAATATATACACACACAGAACTCTTGCAGAAGCATTATATATAAAATGTAAACATACAAATACATCTATAAATACACGTAGTCACACTGAAATAACAGTAAACATATACAGGCATTACCCGTAAAAATAAACACAGTTATAACCACACATATGATAATCCATAAAATAAGCACGTAAATAACAATGCATCATGTAAATTTATCACACAATTGACACTTATCTTGGTAATAATGTCACCAACTGCATGCAGACCTTCCACGAACCTCCTAGCCTTAGACCACATTGTTCATCACTCTCAACAATGAGTCACCCCCGAGATGGGACTAAACTCCACCTAGGTAAAGGGATTCCTAACCAGGCTATGTTAGGACCACACAATGTACCCTTTTTGCCCATACTTTTTTCCATTATTATACCCTTGATCACCTGTATTTAGACTCATATTATCACTTCATCTGATCATTCCAAGGTATATAACGTTTTGCATGATATTTTACATTACTCTCGTACTGAACTATTGATTAGAAGTGCATAAGTGTCCATAACTGCAGATTAGCATTTGAGGCCTGTGCTGAAACACAGAACTATCCAAGGTCGCTTTTGCTGAAATGATGCTGAAACACGGAGCTGCTACAGTCCCAGGACGCAGATGCTGAAACACGAAGCTGTTACATAGACTGAAGCCCTGATTGTTGAAACACAGTCCGAGGCCCCTGGTGCTGTAACACAGAACTACCATACAGTCCGGAGTCGCAGAGGCTGAGACACAGAGCTGCTACAAAGCTTAGAACTGCAGATGCTGAAACACAGAGAAGACTGCCAGAACCAACGATGTCAAACACAAGCCGTTACAGTTAGCGGTCAAGGCCGACATAGTCAAGAGTGCAATTCACGTGGCTGAAACAGCCTGTGAATTGCGATGCTGAAACAACATCAGCAACGATGAGAAGAAGCTGTTACACCAGCCGTAACAACAATACCTCGTTCAGCTCCTGTATTAGCAATCGATTGCGTAAGAATATGACATCCTATGCTGATTTAGAAAGAAGATCTGATTTAGGATAGGATTCAGATATGCTTTGTAATGATTGTATCGAAGGGATTTCCTCTTTAAATCAGAGGAAATCACCATTCGAGATATCCAAGTTTTGAGACATTGAAGCAACTCCAGAGAAGTGGGACATATTGTTGATACTGAGAGGGGGGTGAATCAGTATCAAGTACAATTTAAAACCTTTTTCAACTTATACTTAAACCATTCAATTATATCCAATGA
>CBVK0100683272.1:0-33292 GCA_900067695.1 Picea abies
CTATTGAGGAGCAGACGCTTGCGGGCCATTTATGGGAGCTCCGGACATCCGTTTTGCGTGTCGTTTTCTTTGCTGAGTTCTAGAGATCTGGAAGAACATGAACAGATCAGTATTGTAGCCAATTGGCACTGCTGCGATGTACTTTTGAGCTTTTGAACAGAAATAAAGAAGCCTCCCCCACAGAGACAAAGGCCCAGAGACATAGGCAACATTGTGTCGAACTCCGTTATCAATTCTCTTGTTATGGTTTGTTGTTTATTACTTCATTTCAGATCTGCATATGTGTATATGGCTGTCATAATTCCTCTCTTTTCCTCATTCTTTCATTAAGATTCTTAAAAGGGTTAATTAACACATGCAATTTAAAACTCAACCACAGTCATTAAAAGATCATTGACGGATCATTCATTCTTCAATTTATTAAAGGCCTAATTCTCTTTTTGACAGCAGGGTCCTATTGTAGACAGCAAGGTTCAAAGTTGAACCATATCATTCAGATGCTTGTTTTCAGAGGTGTTGATCTATCTTTGATAGTATGTGTAGACTTGTTTGTTTATGAATTGAGTTTCATGACTCATAAAGGATATTGTGCAAAGTCAAGTGAGCGGCAGTCTGTGGCAAGCTAATCCGGATTTTAAAGTTCAGTTTTTACTTCTTGTTAGAGTCCTTTTGTATGGTTTTCATCGTGGATATCTAAGTTTGACATTGGTCCATGCCCCCAAAGGGATTTTTGTAAGAGAAGGATACTTTTGATTTCTTGGAATGAAACAAAGGGATTGTTATTTTATCTCATCTGTGTTAATATGTGACTTGGTTATTTTTTGCTTTTGATCTCCACATTTACTTTCTGCGATCTGTATATGTTCAAAAAATTATATAAAAATGTTATATTTTGCAACAATCTTTTTATTTAAAAAATCATCATAAGCCCTTGTAATTAATACTTGTGGATTGGGAAATACATTTTGAGGCTATAAGCATAGGGTAATATTCCCGACTATCTTGCCTTAGCCAAGCAAGATCCGAAAATGCTTGAGTAAGATAAATTCATATCTTTTCCTCGACATTTATTTAGTGACCATACTGGGGAGATCTTCCATATCTCTCTGGTTGATTGTATGCTTGATTATCATTGAATATATTTATATTGTTGCTTTTGATTCTTTGACTGTTTCTTTTCTTCATGACTGTACCTGTTGCAAGGCAGCCCAATATTGATCTCGGTCTTAAAGATTAGACCAACCAACATTGCTTTAACCTTGTTTAATACCATCTTAGAGACCGCTAATACCCGGGTTGAGCTTGAATGCTCATGGGCAGTGATTGAACAAGACATAAGTGTCTGAAACGTTGGGAAGCTAGGCAAAGACAGCCTAGGAATCAACCATAACTTTTCTTTTTCCTTCATTTTTGATCTTCTTTTCATGTCCTTAAACCCTAGCATCTCTAAGAGAAGAAGAGGTTTATCACCTGAGATCAACCCTATTGTTGGAAGAAGAAACATTGTTTTGTTAGTCCAACAAAGTACTTTAAGGAGAACTTTGTCTAATTCAGCCAGTTTGTCTTTCTCTCCCTTACCTATCGTTCACAAGATGACATCTAGTGGTGGCTTTGGTGGAACTGGAGGTGCTTCTTCATCTCAACCTTCAACATCGTCAGTGATTGGTAGCTTGTATAGTCATCAAGTCCCTATCCAATCTACTACAAACCCCGCTAAAGTCATAAAAAAGTATGGGCTTTTTCAGTTTGAAGAAAATGCTACAACTACTATGTGGCGTGTTTCCTTCCCTCTTAACCTAGCACCTGCTACTTGTCCACTTCCTAAATTCAAAGAGCATCTCCCTAGGTTTTCAGGGAATAACATGGTCACTACAAATGACCATTTGGTAGCATTTTCTAATGCCTGTCACAACATAGGAGCCAATGACAATGACACTTGTATGCGCTTATTTTTTAATTCCCTTGAAGGGAAGGCAACGACCGATTTCTTTGATCTTCCTCCCAAGATTATTTCCACTTGGGAGGAGTTATTCTATTGGTTCAAGTCTACCTATGGGCAGTCCAAGAGCCCAGCCGAGCAGTTACGGGAGTACAATAACATTGCTTATAAAGATGGTGAAACTATCAATTCTTTCAACTTGTGTTTCACCAAATTATATAACCAAATTTCTGAACTCATTCGCCCTCATAACCAAGACGCTTTTATGCATTATTATAATTCTCTACCTTCTCCCTACCGTCATAGGCTTGAGGAAAAATCCATTGACAACCTGGGTTTCGCTTTGCATACTTGTTTAGAGTATGAAGAACAACTTGAAAGAACAGGTCTTCCTAAGGGAGACTCAGTTAAACAGACAGACATGTCCGCCCTCTTACATCTTGTACAAGACATGAATAATCGAATGATAGCGTATGAGCGAAAAGGAAATGTCTCTTCACTTATCCCTGGGGCCTCATCTTTTTCTTCACCACCCGTTAAGAATCCTAATGAAAATAACTTTCAACCTAAATCCATCATGTCTCGTAGTTGGTGTAACTTTTGCGAGGAACACCATGAGGAAAGTATGTGTGAGGTAAAGAAGTGTGCCAGAGATAAAATCTTTGGTAAAAGGCCTGAAACTAATATTGTTGTTCTAGATTTTGCAGAGCCAGAGGATGTTATGATCATAAATACTAGGAATAAATCATATGCTCCGAAAGGTAAATATGATCATCCTCGTACTTCTTTTAGCCCAAGTTCATCTTCACCAGTTGCTACAGTTCATGTTTATAAAGCTCCTAATAGTCAAGGAACTACTTCCCCTCTTCCCTCTTACAAATACAACATTCCCAATCAATTGGCTAACATTAAAGCTGATGCTACCCTCCTGGACATGGTTGTCGTCCCTGAGCAACAAAAGCATTTGAAAATTTTCATGGAAGGAAAATCTTCCATAGTAGCCAACCTCTTTGAGGTGGTAGATGAAGAGGATTCAACTGCAAATAAAGTAGGTGTACATAATTTTAGACACCCTGTAAAAAAAACCCCATTTTTTTATTTATGTAAAGATTATGGACAAAATAGCCCATTGTTGTCTCATTGACGGCGGTTTGGGCCCAAGTGTAATGTCAAAGATTATTATGGAAGAGCCAGGATTGTCTTGTACAAATGAAAACGCCTGAAGCATGCTCTCTTATAATAGTTTACAACAATCGACCATAGGTGAAATCAAGGATGTGACCTTGGCTTTGTGCACACATCCTTAAATAATATTCAGGTAATCAATATGCCAATGAGTAATTACTCGATCATCTTAGGAAGAGATTAGAAAGCATTGATGGGTGGATACCTCTCACTCGACGAGACACACTTATTCATTCCTCGGAATGGGAAAAACATTATAGTCCTAAGGGAGGGAAGAATATCACCTTATATACAAAGCATTCCACAACCTAATGTAAATTATATCAAGGAGGACCTAAGAGTGTATTCCATCTTTGCAGATGAGGACAACACTACCTTGGAACAAAACGACATAGAGGATGGGATGTGGTATATGCACTTTGATGGTTCATGCTCCAATGAAGGAAACATAGCTGGTATTATCTTGTACTCTCCTGTGGGTAAAATTCACAACTTTTCCTATAGGTTAGACTTTGCTTGCACTAACAATGCCACCGAATTTGAAGCATTATTGCTAGGCATTGAAAATGCCTATAATTTAGGTTGTGGTCACCTTACAGTTTTTGGGGATTCTGAACTTGTTGTAAACCTTGTACGTAAGATATATTCTCCTAGCAACAATTTAATGAAACGTTACACCCAAACTGTTTGGGCACTTATCTCGAACTTGTTATCTTTCAACATCACTCATGTTAAAAGGGAATTGAACTCAATGGCTGTCAGGTTAGATGTTTTTGCAGCCTCTCCTACTCGGCAACTTCTGCCACAAAGACCTGATTGTACCTTTCAATCTTTGTATTATCCTCATATCCCTGACAATGTAGAGTCGTGGCAGGTCTTCCCTAGTGATGAGAGCATATGTGCTTTCATTCAAAATGAACCTTATAAGCCTAAGGAAATTATATCAATGGAAGATAACAAAATTTTGAAGGGCTTGACTCCTCTAGAAAGTTCATTTTCATCGAGTGATGTAGGCAACAAAGAAAAACATAAAGAAGAGGAGTCGAAAAGGAAAGTGGGTGAAACCATTTCCTTGAACATTGGGACACCCAAGTGTCCAAAGAATGTTAAAATAGGTGCCCAATGTTCTGATGAAGAAAAATTGAAGTTCACTGGATTGCTTGGTGAATTTCAAGATGTTTTTTCTTGGTCTTATTAGGATCTTCGTGGTTTTGATCCTGTGCTTATACAACATGCCATTCCTATCAAGGAGGGCATAAAATATGCTAGGCAAAAACAAAGGCCCATTAACCCTGCACTGGAAGCAACTATTCGAAAGGAGTTGGAAAAACTCTTGAAGGCTGGGATAATTTTCCCTATTAAGTATTTTGAGTGGGTTTCTAATTTGGTTCCCGTTCAGAAAGCAACTGGTCAGATTAGATTATTTGTTGATTTTCGCTCATTGAATAGAGCCAGTATAAAAGACCATTTTCCTCTCCCTAATATGGAAATGATTTTGCAGCAAGTTGTAGGGTCACAAATGATGTCCTTACTTGACAGTTTTTCTGGTTATAATCAGATCAAGATAAAAAGGACAGCTAAATATAAAACCACTTTTATTACATGTTGGGGCACTTTTACTTATGAACATATACATTTTGGATTATCTAATGCATGTGCCACTTTCCAAAGAGCTGTGCAAATAGCTTTTGATGATTTGATCGACAAAATTATTCAGATTTATCTTGATGACTTAACTGTGTATTCTAAAAACTGATCATATCATTTCGGTCATCTTAGAAAGATTCTCATACGATGCAGGAAATTCGACATTTCTTTAAATCCTTCTAAGTCTATTTTCGGCGTTACCAAGGGCAAGCTCCTTTGGCACATTGTCTCTAATTCAAGGATAAGCATAGATCCTGAAAGGATTGTTGCTATCCTAAATCTTCCTGCTCCTACTACCAAAAAGGAGGTTTAAGCCTTTATGGGTGTTATCAACTTTGTCCATAGGTTTGTTCCTGATTTTGCTGTAATGGTCAAGCCAATTCACAATATTCTTAAGCAAGATCGCTCCTTTTCTTGGACGGATGACGTAAAAAATGCTTTCATAGGGATCAAGAAGGAAATCAATTTCGCACTGGTTTTGGCGAAATTGGATTTTGAGAAAGAATTTATGATATATACTAATGCTACAGAGGAAGCAATTTCTTTTATCCTCATGCAATGTGATGACCAAGTTAATTAAAAACCAGTGTCTTACATGAGTCAAAGCTTGTCAGATGATGAGTTTAAATATTCTTATATTGAAAAGCATGTTTTCGTTCTTATTAAAGTTGTTGAAAAGTTTCATCACTTCATCTTAGGTAAGCACACACTGGTAAAAGTCCCTTTACATGCTGTCAAGTTTTTACTCTCACAGACTTATCTTTCAGGGAAGCTTGCACATTGGCTTGCCAAGATCCAGGAGCATGATCTAACCATCATGACTTCTAAAACTATCAAGGGACGTGACTTAGCCCTTCACTTAGCTCAGCATGTTGAAGCAAGTGAAGAAATTGATGAACATGATAGCTCTCTATCAACACTGTTTTACATTGACAATCAAATCCTTCCGATGGCTGAACATCCTTGGTATATAGATCCGGTTTATTACTTGCAAAATCAAAGATGTCCAGATAACTTAGATACCCATCAAAGAAGAAGGCTATGTCTCGAATCTTCTAGATACATCATTATAGGAGACTTCTTGTTTAGAAGATCTGTTGATGGTATGTTACTTCGTTGTGTGAACAATGAGGAAGCACAAAAATTGTTACAAGAGACTCATGGATCTTCAAAGTTTGTTATTCATGTAGGAGGTCACTTTTCTGCTAAAACTACTGCTTTTAAAATTATCAGGAAAGGGTACTATCGGCCTTCAATCTTTTGTGATTCTTATAATTTTTCAAGACCTTGTGACAAGTGCCATAAGTTTTCTGGGAAAGAACGTTTTTATGCTATGCCTTTACAACCTGTCCTCCCTGACTTTCCTTTTTCAAAATGGGGTTTGGACTATATTGGTCCTATTAATCCTCCATCTTCAACAAGGCAATATTTTAGCTTGACAACCACATACTATTTTACGAAATGGATTGAAGTTGTCCCGCTTAAGCATTCGTGGGATGAGCAGGTGATTTCTTTCCTTGAGACTAGTATTTTTTCCATATTTGGTCTTCCTTTGGAAATTATTACAGACAATGGTCCCGCTTTTATTTCTGCTAAGCTGACCCAATTTTTAGCTAAATTGGGGGTTAAACATTTAACCTCATCAGCTTATTATCCCCAAGGAAATGGGCAGGCTAAGTCTACAAACAAGAATCTGGTAAGAATTATCAGGAGGCTCATTGAAGATAAGCCTCGTCAATGGCACACTCTCCTCACTTACGCCCTTTGGGAAGATCGCACTACCACCAAGGTGAGCACTGGTTGCACTCTTTTCCAGCTTGTTTATGGTCAAGAAACCATTATGCCTACTGAGATGGAACTTTCCTTTCTAAGGTTAATGTTATAGGTTGAAGAATTAAATTATTTCGATGTCTCTCAAGGAATGAATGCACTTTTCTCTTTAGAGGATCAAAGGACGTTTGCCTTGGATAATATAAAGAGAAGACAACAAACTGTTAAAAGATATTTCAAAAAAAGTGTCAAGGCTGTCAAATTTAAGGTTAATGAGAAGATATTGTTGTGGGATTCAGATCATGCTGATAGAGGAAGACATTCAAAGTTCCCAAAGTTATGGATGGGTCCTTTTAAGATCGCTTTTATCTTAGGCGCAAATTCCTATATCCTAAAGGACTTGGAAGAGTAATTGTTTTCCTATAGCACCAACAGTTCCCACTTAAAACACTATGTGGAACCAACTTGAAAGTTTAAATGTTGTATGGATTTTTTTATGTATTATAGTTTGTTTTATTTGATTTGATTTTACATTTTTGTTATTTGATTTCAGTTGTTTCATTTCTGCTATTTTGTTTCTTTTATTTGACTTCATTTCTTGTCAAAATAAAATGTTGGATCAGTTTTGCCACAACGTCGTTATTATGCAAAGTATTGTTAATCAATAACAATCAGGTTACACAATTGTCATGATGTTCCCCTTGAAAGCATCATTGAAATTGTTATCTGCTTTGACTATTGTTATATAAGATAGTTGGTTTTATCCCTTTTCTTCCATCCGCTCCAAGATTCAAAAGAGCACACTAGAATTTTTTTTCTCCTTGAAGTCAGGAATTCTTTCATATGATTAATCGAATGATTATGCATACAAGGATAAACCTCCTCATACTTAACACTTTCCATGAGTTATTCCCAAAATCCCAGTCATTTTTCTATTAAAACCGCTCACTTCCCCCTATTGCATAATCATTCTGATGTCTATTTTCTTGATCTGAAGTTTACATTGTCTACAAAACCAAACATTATGAGTTCTTAATCTGTTGGAAACAGATTTCCCTGTGGAGTCGCCAATTTGTTGACGATTAAAATCACAACGATGAATTATGCCCGCAAATAATTGCTAAGCTCTATTATTTATTTATGATAATAAAAATTAACTAGTAGGCGGGACCCCCTTGTAGACTAGAGGCCCAAAGATAGACGTGTTACACTTATATGTTGTTGTTGTTATGATGTTGCCTACACAGTGTTATGCGCTGGGTCTACTATCATTTGATTGTCAGGGATAAATATTGAATATAGATAATGGAATCACAGTGCACATTATGTTTGTTTTAAAAGGAAAAAGGTCAGCATTAAAACGTACAGGACTGTGGCTCAAATGGTTATGATGTGACTGTGGAATTGAAAATGATAATTGCATGGTTATTATATAGGATGCACAGATCGATATAATTGAAGAATTATGGACAATTGAATTGTTTTCCTTTATTGAAGACAACAAGCAATCTGTATACAATTAAGGAACAATTAAATGTTATGGGTCTTAAAAGTGGATGCTTTGGATTGTGATTGGAACAGAGTTATAGTTGTTGGTTGATTTAATTTATTTTTATGAACAATATCTGTCTTATTCCCTCTCATATTCTCATTTTTTCGCTCATTATAACCCCCTCACGATCCCAAATTCATTTTTACATGCCCTGTTCAATAAAATAAAATTAAAACTCTGTATGACAGTGATAAAAAATGACACAGAGATAGATGACAATTGATATATTTTGGTATTGTTTGCACAATCAGTTATTTAATGAATTGTCGAGCAATACTCGTGTTCTTACTCCCTGTCATGATATCACTTTTTCGCTTATTACAATCCCCCCAAATATCCCATGAACCCTATTTCACCCCCTACTCATTTGGCGATTATTAAATCAATTTTATGGATTGGATTGCATGGGTCTTATGTTAATTTCTTAGCCAAACTTTGTTTCATATAAAGAGAATGTCATGTATGGTCTGTTAAGAGCTAGTTGCTAATAATTGTTGCATACAAGATGAGCTTCTTTAGCAGAGGCAGTCATGGCAGAAACAATAGGGGAAGAGGTAATTGGAACAGAGGGCCTAGAAGGCCCATACTCTCAATACATTTCGATGTCATTCCTCAGGAGTTGAACCAAATTTTTCAAGCTAGGTTTTCAATTGGATTGGGCAAGGGATAGTTCAGCTTAGACCAAAGAAGCCTCCCTTCCAGCCCCAAAATGTTCCTGGTATCTATGTGCCTCCCCATGTATCTTTGCAACCTAAAGTTCCTGAGAATGATGGATGGCATGAGATTGTTCACCCAATAGTCTCCCACCATTATGGCTAGTCGAACTTGTCATTACCTCCTCCTCCTCCACCTGTAAACCCAAATTCTCAAATTGCCCCTGCACACTCACATGTGCAGTCCTCCCATGCAAGCAAATAACTCAAAACCGAGGCTCACCATGTGCATGACAAAGGTAAAGTTGTTGCCGCTCCCTCCTCTCCTTCAAGTGACTCAGCCAAGTCAGTGTCCTCTCGTATGCACTTGAGGGACAACTGCTCCCATGTCATTAGTGAGATCAAGCATCGAGGTTCCACCCAACCTAAGGCTATTTCTAGGAAGTCCAAAGGGGACAACAATGACAAAGGAAGAATTTCCTCTCAAAGTGGCAAATATGGATTTTGATTTACGTGTTTATAATTGATTTATTGAGGACAATGAACTGCAGAAAGTTTTGGACAACAAACTATTTTTGGGGATATTGTGGATATTTACATGTTTTGGATATAATTTGAAATATTTCTGATATTTAAATTTCAAATTGTGGAAATAATTATGGGAGCCACAAGGCGGCATGTGTTTAATTGGTTGTCTAATTATGTTTATTTTTGTTAAGAAATAAAAGGGAGTCATAAGGGGTCCCACCTACTTAGTTATTATTTAATAAAAAGACCCTTAATTATTATTATTATTACTTCCCCTAAACTAAAATTAGTTAAGTTTTAATTAACTTAACTAAACGAGGTAGTTGAACCGCTTCAACTAATTTGGAATGCATAAAACCCAAATGAGAAGGAAGAACAAGGGGAGAATAGAAGGATAAAGCATATTAAGGTTTGCTCTTGAGTTTTATTGAGATAGTTCAGTTTTCATTCATTCTTCAATTTATTAAAGGCTTAATTCTCTTTTTGGCAGTAGGGTCCTATTGTAGACAACAAGGTTCAAAGCTGAACCATATCATTCAGATGCTTGTTTTCAGAGGTGTTGATCTATCTTTGATAGTCTATGTAGACTTGTCTGTTTATGAACTAAGTTTCATGACTGATAAAGGATATTGTGCAGAATCAAGTGGGCATCAGTCTGTGGCAAGCTGATCCAGAATTTAAAGTTCAGTTTTTACATCTTGTCAGAGTCCTTTTGTATGGTTTTCATCGGGGATATCTAAGTTTGACCTTGGTCCATGCCTCCACAGGGATTTTTGTAAGAGAATGATATTTTTGATCTCTTGGAATGAAATAAGACGATTGTTATTCTGTGTCATCTGTGTTAATCTGTGACTTGGTTATCTTTTGCTTTTGATCTCCACATTTACTTTATGCATTCTCTATATGTTCAGAAAATTATATAAAAATGTCATATTTTGCAACAATCTTTTTATTTAAAAAATCAGCCTAAGCCCTTGTAATTAATACTTGTGGATTGGGAAATACATTTTGAGGCTATAAAGATAGGCTAATATTCCCGACTATCTTGACTTAGCCAAGCAATATCCCAAAATGCTTGAGTAAGATAAATTCATATCTTTTCCTCAACAAGTGTGTTATAATTTTTGTTGATTATTTCTCAGAGTTAAAAAATAATTTATAAAACAACTATCTATAAATTATATCATTTGTTGGATAGTTTGTCTTTATGGCATTGCAATCTAGGGATTTTGGCTCTGTGGCACTGTAGTCTAGGGACTCTAGCACTATGGCACTACAGGCACTCTGGCTCTGTGGCTCTATAGTTTATGGCTGCTACATTCCATGGCGTTGTAGTCTATGGTCATTGCAGAAGATGCCTCTTTCTATGGCGACCTATGTGCACACTGCGTGGAAGGCACGATGCCAATCATGATGCATGCAGAATAGGTCAGTGTCCTTGTAATCACCATTCAACAAAGTTAGCAGAGGGAGAGAGAAACAAAACAAGCAACACATTGATGGGGTCGTAATACAGTTGAGTCCTTCAATTCTCCACGACAATAATAGTTCTCTTCATCAACACCAATATGTTCTCCTACATTGAATTTAATTACAACAATATGTTCTTTGCATCAACATTGGTATCTCCTACATTGAATTTAATTATTGGGCACTGAGGATTATTCTGATTCAATAATTTAATTTATATCTCCTCTGTAAATATAATTACCATAATCCTTGAATCGTTGGATGCATAACTACTAGTTTAAGAGTTTCCATTTCTAGGTGCAACAACAAAGCCAACGACATCACCACATCCAGCTAGCCCAGTAGCCAACAAAGCCATCTAACTAATAAGCCAAGTGAGACACCGGGAAAATACCTCATTTCATTCTACAACTATTTGTTTTACATGATTATTTTTTAAAACATGGAATCACTAACTAATTAGAGTCTAACTTAAAAACATGGAATACCATTTCATTGTTTTACTTGGCATTCTCTTATGATTGTACAACAATGACTTGATAACATTGTGAATCCTATATAGCCTAACATAACACAAGTAAGATCATTTTACAAGTGGTATTTCTCTTGTACTCAAATGATGTCCATTAAGAAAGGTCATAGATTTTTTTGAAATCGCGCGAGAGGAAGAGAGGATTATAGACGCACCTAACAAGTACATGTTGTGTTCCATTCCCTTTCTTGTCTTGAAAAGTAAATGATGAAGAAGCAACATGGGACCCCACTCTGCATTGGCTTCCTCATGACTCTTTCACATACTCCAAGCAATTACAAGCAACTACTGCTAAGTTGAAATCAACAGAAGCAAAGCCAATGGACATAATAGAGTTCGGGAGAAGATAAGAATGGGTGACCCCATCGGAGGACAAACCTATGGAGGCTTCAACTATTTCCACATATCCAATGCCTTGTTTGGTCGTCACAAATCTATTCACCAAAGAGGATTTGCAATCGAAAACTAGGTAAATTTAAATGCAAATGATAATTAAGTTCAATACAAAAAATGCCATCGATTTAGTGCAATCAATCATAAAATGAGAAAAGATAAAATGGGCATAACTGAGTTGTTAACCAATGCTCATGTTTTAGCCCCATTAGTGTTAGTTTTCACATCTGTGTAGGACAAATGTCATGCATGGTTCAAAGCTATTATGACAAATGCATATTATTATTCCATATCGATGCCCATGCCACATGACCTTGGGATTTTTACCAAAGTCTAGTCCTATATTCCTACAGTGGCATATATCATTCTAGAACAAGTCTCATAAAGGTTACTCTCTCTCTCTCATTTTCCTTTTCTTCCTCCCTCGTGTGTTATCTTTCCTTACCCCGTGGGATATGTCGTGGCAGATATTTAGTATGTGCCCAGGAATAGAATATTAGTCTAGCTAGTCCAAAAGTAATACTCTGAGAAGTTTCACAAAATGTTTTAGTATGTGCCCATGAATAGAATATTAGTCTAGCTAGTACAAAAGTAATACTATGAGAAGTTTCACAAAATGTGTAACAACGCAATTTCATTAATTAATGATCATAACATATTTAGGGTAAATTAGATTAATTATTGAAATAATTATATTTGAATCTTTTTATTATTTTATTATTTAAAGGTAGGTGTAGGAATTAATGCAAGGATAAGGAAGATGGGAATTGGAGGATTCAAGAGAGAAGGATCAGGGGGAGGTTGGATTGGTGAGAGAGGGGGGATTTTTTTGGGGGAATTTTTCATTTGGGGGAGGAGAAAGGAGAAACCAGAGCAGGGAGAATTGGTGAGAGGACGAAATTTGCAGAATTTATTGGTGGGTTTTTACTAGTGGACTAGGTTGCCGAGATTTTGGGCTCGGGGGCTAGGAAATATGATTTCCTAGAGCTAGGGAGCCGGAGAGGTTGTCGGGATTTTGGGCTAGGGGACCAGTAAATATGATTTCTTGGAGCTAGGGAGCTGGAGAGGCTTTGTTCCTAGTTGACTAGGAGGAAAAGGAATGTTCAATTTTCAGGTAGTCGGGCAGTTCAAACAAGGAGCAACAGACGATAACAGATAACCAGAACAACAAGGGACAAAATCCTACTTCAAGAGGTAGTCTTTGCTATTTACTGTTTACTATTTCAGCTTAAATGAAGTATATTAATATATTGAATGTATTAAGAGACTACAAGAACTATGTGAATTGAGATTATTTTGTTTTGAGAATTAATTGTTTAAATTGTTGAAACATAAAATATAATTTAGGATTTTAGGTAAATACAGTGTCTATTAAAGTAGAAACCCACAGTGAAATTGTAGCCACATAAGGCATTACATATGGTATCAGAGCTCGGTTTCAAAACTGAAACCTAGGGTTTACCCACTCTCTTATAGCCTGATAATATGCTATACGTTCTTTAAACAAACCAATATATATATGTGTGTGTGTGTGTTCTTTAAACAAAACAAAAGAAAAAAAAGATTCCGGACATGCAGCCAAAAACCCTTTGAGTTTAACCCTTGAACAACCCAAAAATTATGTTAACAACCCTTAAGATTTGAGGGCCAACAATTGGAACCTAAAATCCACGTGCACGACCATTGTGAACATCCTAGAAAGTCTTGGAATAACCTGAAGATAAACCTGAAATAACCCAGGAAAAAACCCTAAGAGACTACTTAGAAAACCCAAAGAAAGGAGAGAATGAACAACATGAAAGGGATCATGTACCTCGTTCCAACCACTTGTTTTGTTTATCTATAAAAGTATTAAAAAGAGAGTTAAGAAGATTAGAGAAACCACACACACACACACACACACACACACACACACACACACACACACACACACACACATATATATATATATGAAAACAAAAAGGATTAATTTTTTTTTGTGGGTTTTAAATAAATAAATAAGAGATTCTTTTTTAGTTGGATTTGTTTATTCTTAAAAAAAAAAAACTAATATATTAGTTAATTTTAAATAACAAAAATAATAAATATAAAAATTTACATATATAAAATTTTTAACATAATGTATAACTTTATTACATTAAAATTAAAAAAAAAAAACAATATAAAAAAGTGAAAAGCTAAAAAATAATTTAATTACATAGAAGCAAAAGAATAAGTAGAAAATAGGTAAAATGGCTTGTTAACAGAAATAAAATATTAAAAAAGAAAAAAAAAGAGATAAACATGCACCCAATGGAGAAGAATTAATGGAGGTTTACACTCGAGAGAGAATGTTGAGGTCCGCATCCCCCTACGGCCCGCTCTTGCGGTCATATGGGCCGCCATATATGACCAAAATTAGTTGACCTCAACCCTGTGGTTTTTCGTTTTGGTACTCCCACGTATTGTTGATTGAAGGGTTCTCGGTAGACGGTTTTACAAGCGGTCAGGTGGGTAGGAGCTTTCTGCCTAATTCTACAAAGGTGTGGATTCTCCCATATGGAAAACTACGATGATGTGGTGGATTACTCGCTTGAGTTGGGTGAACTATTACCCTGGATGCGGACACTTGACAACCCCACTCACCCCCTCATGGTCCAACTGGAAGAGGAGATTCCGTCGAAAGCGCGAGGATATTTTTTTTCACAGTTTTCTAGGGTTTTCGATCTTTACCCTGGGCAAGATCTGGAAGCTCTTTCTTGGCTTGGTGGAGCTGCTGGATAGGGAGTGGTTTGTCTCTGGGTAGTTTCGCAATCAACATTCCTCCTCTTTGCTCAGTTCCTGGTGTGGTTCGACCCCCCTACTTTCTGAAGTCTCCTTTTCCCCCATTCAGTTTGGTTTCTCCCTTTCTTTGGCCACGTCTAACCTCTCTTGGTCGTACCCGGATCCAACTATGATTGTGTTCCCTTCAACAACCCTAAGGGAGCAAGGGTTTTTTCCTGAGATATTTCCAGGTGAAGGTCTAGCAGATTTGACTCTAGGGCTTGCAAACTGGGCCTCATTGGAACAAGGTCCAGCCCCAGACTTATTCTACCCATATGCAGATCAAGCTTACTTCTCGGATCAGCCAGAGGAATTAGTGGAAGGGTTTATTGCTGCAAACTTACGGCCCTCAAATTCCAGCGAGTGGGACTCAGTTTTTGGAGGGGAGACCAGAACCAACACATAGTTGAATCAAAAACAAGATTTTACGGGAGCTCCAGAGTCAAGGAAAAGGAAACAAAATAAGTGCATTGGATCTTCAAAGGCAAATCATAATTTCATCCTTGGTGATGATCTAACTCTCTCCGGGGTGGTCGAGATGGCAACTAAAACTATAGTAGGGAAAGCATATGGCCACCAATTCAATGAGAATACTCTTAAGGCTTGGGCCATGACAAATTGGGGTGCGTCATACAACCCTCCTCCCAGAATCAACCGCCTGTCCAGAGGTTGGTTCATGCTTATTTTTTTGGAACAATCACAGGCTACGCCCGTTCTCCAAAAAAGTTGGTCCATATACTCTTCATCGATCCTAATGAATCTTTGGAACCCTACCTTTGATGCTACAAGTGAAAGGCTGGACTCCATCCCAATATGGGTTCGGCTTCCGGGCCTTCCCCCACATCTCTAGAATGAAAAATGCTTTCAAGCAATTGGGAATTTTCTGGGAGAGATTCTAGTTGCTGATATGGGATTCTTAGAATCTAGGGAGATGTCGGTGGCAAGGATTTTGGTTCTACTAAACATCAGAGAAGGGCTTAGGGAATTCCTTAACTTGACAAACTTGGGAAGGACTAGGGTACAAATACTAGATTATGAAGGGGTACCCTTTTGTTGTAGGAGGTGCCATGAGTATGGGCATATTGTTAAGGATTGCAAGTCCTCCACGAGGGGGCGTGAGAACAATTGATATGCTTTGAAGATCATATCTGATTGGGGGTGCTAGGAGAATTTGGGTGTCAGCTCTCCCTCTTCGGGGTCGGCTTCGGTGGGTACTCCGCCTTGTGCTCCAGTTGTGTCTCAGATCTTGGAGGTTGGTGAGTTGACAGTACAGGAGGGCGATGCAACGGCTTTAGTCCCAGTCCCAAGGGATGCAGCGAGTTCAGAAGTATGCCCGGAGGCAGTTCCACAGTTTTTCATCGACAACCTATTGGGTATGCACCTTACTATCTCCCGAACAATAAAAGGTTTTTTTTTTAATCTTTGGTGGATTGTCGTCACTCCCTACATAATATACCCTTTCCAAACACTTTGGATCTAATTCCTCTTTCCAAGCCCATGGAATTGTCCTTTCCATCCTTGGCCAACTCTTCTCTCTATATGGACTCTCCGCCTGGATCCCTAGTTTCCTGGTCATCTGCGGATTCTTCTTCTAAGGAGTCTGAGGACTCAACCATTCGTTTCCAACTCCATAACAAAACAATCTTCATACCCATTGCAGACTAGAGAGGCCTGGGCCCAAATCCAGAGATTTTGAAAACAAAAAAGGGATGAGGTAGAAACTCACACCTCTCCAAGGCACAATCCTGAGCATTGGTCCACATTGCTTCAGGGTGAAAAAATTCAATTGTAGGGGTGCTTAGAGCAGCAAAATCCCTAGTAGGGGTCCCCCCATGAAACTTCTCTTCTCACTTTTAATTACAGGGGTTTGGCGAGTCCCCCAAAAAAATCCGCACTAAAGTGGTTGGTAAATATACACCAGCCTAATGTAGTTCTTTTTCAAGAAACTTTAGCAGACGAAGCCATGGCTACCAAGATTCTAAATTCCCTCTTCCCGGGCTGGCTTTTCTGGGGCTGGATGCCAGGGCTAGGTCAGGAGGCTTAGCCATTGGATGGAGAGCTAAATGTATTAAACTCTTAAACTCCTGGGCTTTTGACTCCATTCTAGGGGGTGATTGTTTGGTGGAAGGTATTGAAAAGGTGATCAGAATAATCAATGTTTATGACCCTCATACAGAACGAATCTCTTTTTGGGAAAATCTGCTTGGTAAAGGCCTCTTAAAAAAAGATCTTCTAATATTAGGGTGAGACCTAAATTTCTCTCTAGGGGAAGCTGAAAGTTGGGGACCCTCAGCCCACCCAGACAACCAAACAATGTTCTTCAACCACCTATTGTCTTCCAACGACCTCATTGATATAGCTCCACTAAAGCTACTACCCACTTGGAGGAACATGAGGGTAGGGGAGGCTCGTATAGCAAAAAATTGGATCGTTTCCTGATTTTGAACCTTTTGCGATGCTTCCATTCCAATTTCGTCAATGGATTGGAAGTGGAGGCGAATCAGACCATTCTCCAATTCGGTTTGAAATGGAAGGTGGTCCTCAAAAGCCTACAACCCCATTTAAATTCAACTCTTCTTGGTTGAAAGATGAGAGTTTTTTACAGTTGGTCAAGTCCAATTGGATTGACATAAGGGATTCAGAGGGTAATCCGACAAGTATTCAATTTGCGACAAACCTCAAAAGAATAAAAAGCTAGTTATTCCTTGGGCAAAAACAAAACATAAAGTAGAGGAACAGGAACTCCAAAGTATAGATGAGCAACTGAGGCTGATACAAGAAGATTATGATTCAGGGTTCATCACAAGCTCGGCTTGAGACAATCTGAAAAGGCTTAAAGCCAGGCATGGGATTTTATTGGCAAATCAAGAAGAAACTTGGAGGCTAAAAAGCAGAGTTATCTAGGTTGAGAACAGAGACAAGAATACAATATTCTTTCAAGCTTATGCTAAGGGGAGGAGAGCAGAAAACACTATTTGGAGCTTAAAGGACCAGGAGTGCAGATCCATCACTTCCTTTGAAGGCCTTGCTAGCATGAGTAAAAGCCATTTTCAGACCTTATTCAAAGCGGACATGAGAGTCAACATTGCATAGATTATAAAGGTGGCACTATACCTTCCAAGCTTCGTGGATGAACAAGGGAACCAAGAATTATTTGTTGAAGTCACTGAAGCAGAGTTAAAAGAAACACTTCTTAGTTTCAAGAAGGATAAAAGTCCTGGTCCAAATGGATGGACAATATAATTTTACAAGGGTTTCTTTGATCTAATCAAAGCATATCTATTAAAAGTCATTGAGAAATCTCGTACCAATGGCAAAATTCACAATCCCTTCAATTCAACTTTTATAGCACTCATTCCTAAGGTAAATGATCCTCAATATTTTGATGATTTCAGACCAATCTCTTTGTGTAATTGTATTTACAAAATTATTGCAAAAATCATAGCTCGTCAGCTAAAGAAAAAATTATAGAACTTTCTCTTGCCCAAGGTAGGGCTGGTGTTATGAGGAAAATCTCTCTATGGCTAGGGGTAAACCACAACAGACGGAAATGACTGGAGAAATAAACTCTAATCTCATATATATATATAAGAAAATATGCTAACGAGACAAGATAAAGAGCCTACCTCATCCAAACGTTCGATGAATTCCACCGTTGAGCACTTGACTCAAAGCAATATACCTGCAACTTGTCCTAAAAAACCAAGAAACACAAGCATATGGTGATAATATATAAAGTTAGCACATTCAATAACATAATCCATTAACATTCATAACAAATATTCCCATGGAATAACAATTCAAATATTTGCAAGATATTAATTGGATGAGAAAATAGTATTTCTATTAAAATGTAATCAACAGAAGTGAATGAATTACAAACTTTTGTGCCAGCACGGTTCAGAACCAAGAAACTAAGTCCCTTCCAACTGGGCCTCCACCACTTCAATCCTCCACCAAAGGCAAGCTCATATAAGAGAGACAATGAGGTTCTCAATCAAGTAGGGAAGAGCTTGGGGGCTTAACAATGTCTTCAGACTTAAAAGGACAAAGGGATGCAGACTCAATACGAAGTGAATAATTTCTCCAGAGTAACTTTGCTCTCCAAGTTGAATTCTTCTCTTCTTTTCCATAGCTCGAATATGGTCCATTTATAGCCTTCAAGTGGAATTGAAGGGTCAAGTCGAAACGTTCCCAGTATATGGAAGGTCAAAGATCATGGATCCCATGACGTGACATGGAAACCTGACGCTATTTTTTAATTTTGGGCACAAAACCCGAAGTACGTGGGATGTAGTGGTGCAACTTGTGTATATGCATGTTGTATAATAGTTAGGGCGCGTACATGTGGAAAAATATTGTTTTTAGCTATGGGATTTGCAAAAAGGGACTTCAAGTCTGCATAGGGAAATGGAAAAAGGCCTTCTGAGCAACTTTGCATAGTGTGAGGCAAATCTTGCTATAACAAATGGCCCTTAATGTGTGAGGTTAGAGGAATATCTGCGATGGCCAAAATACATTATAATACCCAGAAGTGGAGTAATGGAGACTTAGTTGGACGACCTAGTTGCTCGTGAGAATATTACAATCTGTACTGACTTTGCACACATGGCTGCCAATTTGAATTACATTGCAGATCCATGTGAAAATATACCAAAGAACTGTTCATGGCCATGAGTAGGCAATACAAAGGTGGCTACATGCAAAAGGATGTCATAGTCATGAACAAGGCCCAGTAAAACCAGTCTCAAAGTCCTACCCATAAGAATCGTCGGAGTAGAGTAGGGTCTCGCACATGGTAATTGTCGTTCAACTGACATACTACTAACTGGGAGTCCATGCAAACTTCTAACGAGTGAATACCATGTGAAATGGCATCGCGTAAAAGTTCTATAACAACGCTATACTCGTCCACATTATTCGTGGATGGCCCTAGGAAAACGCCACCTGAAGACACCAGTAGACCCTCGGGTGAGTAAACAACCCAAGCGACGGAAGCCAGGTTCCGTGTATGACAACTGGCCCCGTCTGCAAATCCTAAGTAGACCGAAGACTCCATTGACATTTTCCAACCAAGTGAAAACTTGATAAGCAAGCTGAAGATAAAAACAAAGGGAAAAGATATATACACTAAAATACATTAGTATACAAAGAGTTACACCCAAGCTTGGGGCTCAAGCGTAATATATTTTCAAATAGAGCCCATTCCTAGGCTCAGCCAACATGTTCCCTTCATAATCTTCTAATTCATAGGCTCCTTTTTCTAAGACACGTCGCACGATATAGGGACCGTGCCACATGGGTTTGAACTTGCTTGCCCCGAGTGGTTATTTGGCTTGATCATATAGAAGGACCAAGTCACCCTCAACGTACTGCTGAGGATAGACATACTTATCGTATTGGATCTTGACATGTCTTTTATTCACTTCGATAGTCGTGGAGGCATCTCGACGCTACTCATTTAGACTCTCTAGGTGTACGAGGCGGTGTTTGAGATCGAAAGTGTCAGGTAGGAGCACAACTACCAATCTAAGAGAATGGATTTCACATTAAATAGGTAAGATCGACTCCACACCGTGTACTAACTAGAAAGGAGAAGAACTGATGGAAGTTTTAATAGAGGTTCGGTATGCCCAAAGTGTTGGGTAAAGCATGATATGCCAGTCAGATTTGCTCTGGTTGACAATTTTATGCAAAATGGTCTTGAGAGACTTGTTTACGGCCTCTACTTGTCATTTTCTTGGGGGTAGTAAGGGGAAGAATGATCATGTTTAAACCCCAGTTTTGATGCTAATTCTTCCATCATTTCATTCTGAAAGTGACCGCCATCATTAGTGACAATCTCACTTGGGATTCCAAACCTGGATATAATTTGACAGAATACGAAGAAGGCAACAGTCTTACCATCGTATTTAACTGTAGGCATGGCCTCAACCCAGTTAGTAAAGTAATCTACGACCATGATAATGTGTTGATGCCCCCCAACCGAAGTTGGGTTGCCATCCACAAAATCTACCCCCCACTTGGTGAAGGGATCGATGGTAACGACTAGATGGAGAGGGGTTGGATGTGAGCTCATTTTTCGAGTGAACGTTCACCTGGCAGGGGTGACACTTCTTAACCGCTTCGATGCAATCTTTAAAAATAGACGACCAAAAATAAACGGCTCGCAAAATTTTATGGGTTGTCACAAGCCCGGATAGATGACCACCACAAGCCCCACTGTGGCAGTCGTTTAGGACAGACCCAGTTTCTTCGTGAATTAAACAATGACGCGAGATATTGTCTACTCCTTGACGATAGAGAGTGTCGTTGATGATAAGGTAATTCGGATCTTGGTATCGTATACGCCGTCGGTCATCTTGGGAGAGATGTTGAGGGAACTTCAAATTTTGAAGATAGACAACAATATCTCCATACCAAGGGTCTGATGATGAGACTAGGAAAATGTGTTCATCAACAAATGAATTAACATGAATGGCATCCTCATCTAACTGAGGGAAGTCAAATATTAACTCTGCAAAAACTAGTGACTTTTTGGACTTCACAAAAGCGAAATCGAGATCAAATTCCTATAGAATGACAATCCATTTATTGTAATTCCCCCCTATGATAGGCCTAGTAAGGACGTATTGAAATGGATTGACATCAACAATCACAATAGTTTTTCAAAGTAATATATAGTGTCGTGATCATTGCACTGCGTGAACAACAACCAAAGCTATCTTTTCAACATGAGAATATTTGAGTTTAGGGCCGACTAAGTTTCAACTAAGATAGAAATGATGTGCTCCCAAAGCTCATCATCCTCCTTAACCAACACCATACAAATCGCCTCTTTGGACGCAACGACATAAAACAAGTAATCTCTACCGTAGTCTGGAGACTTCAACAAAGGTGTCGATAACAAGACTTTCTTCAAAGCATCGAAGGATTCTTGGGCTCACTTATCCTAGATAAAAGGAGTGTCCTTCTTTAAGAGACGCATGAAACCCTTAGTAATATTGGCATAGTTCACTATAAACCGTTGTAAAAAGTTAGCTTTGCCCCGTAAACCTTGAAGTTGACGAATAGTGTGCAGGGGAGGCAATCGAAGTATTGCCTCAACCTTTAATGGATCTACCATGATCCCATTCTCAAGGTCTAAAAATTCTAGAAGTGGACCTGACCTAACGCAAAATATGCATTTATGAGGGTTCAAACGGATGCGATAATGACGACATCTTTCAAAAACTAGTCAAAGGTGTTTAGGGTGATCCACTCTCTTACAGGAGTGAGCAACAAGATCGTCGAGATAGGCTTCGACTATGTGGTTGAGATCATGAAATGCGAAGGTCATAGCTCATTGGAAGGTTGCTTCGACGTTCTTAAGGCCAAAAGACATCTTCTGGTATGCGAAAGTACCCCAAGGGCAAATAAACGTTGTCTTATGTTGGTCCTCGGGCTTAATATGAATTTGGTTATAACCTGAAAATCCATCCGTAAAAGAAAAAACTTCGCTTCCCGCACACTCGTCGAGAATATGATCGATGAAGGATGTTGGGAAGTTGTCTTTGGGACAAGCTTTATTCAAGTCACGAAAATCCATGAATACGTGGATGGTTCCTTGTTTTTTATTCACCGGAACAACATTTGATACCCATTCAGTTAAGGGAACTAGGTAGATAAAGCCAACATTAAGCAATTTTTCTACCTCTGCCTTAATAGCAGGGCGCTTCCTAGGATTGACAGCTCTAAGTTGTTTTCGAACAGGCTTAACATCCGAGTAGGTTTTAATCTCATGTTTGACAATCCAAGGATCGATTCCTGGCATCTCTTCATATGACCAAGCGAACACATCGCAAAATTCTTTGAAGAGCTCGATGTAGATAAAAATTTCTTCTAGCGAACAATCCACACCAATGTATACATTTTCAACCTTGCCAGGAATACAAGAGATATCGATCGTGGCGGTAGGAGAGATACTCGCCATGTTTACTTCGGCATAAATGTCATGCGTATCAAATGGAACTACGGTGTGACCGACTATCTCGCTCAAGGTAGATCTAAAATCATCTTGTTCGATTCTAGCAAGCTCTGGGAAAAAATAAGAGAGATGATGCATATCATCCCATGGCCTGTCGGAACCATTCATGGCCTCTACGATAGCTTCATATGAAGGTAAAGTATCATCAAGGCGGTCACGTGAATAAGATGATGAAGTGGCCCACATGAGCTCTATAACATGATCCTCCTTGTCCATCTGCAAGGTAATAGGATTTGGATCGGTGGAAGAGTCAAGAACAACCTGATACACTATCTCTGTTGCCGATAGTGGCACGACCATTCCAGTATGTGACTGACCTTCACAGAACATAGTCGAGGAAGGTAGGGTCCAAGGATTGTTAAAATATGAAGTGCAGAAAGGAATGAACCTCTTTGACGAAGCAGACCTACTGGACATGGTGTATACATGATGAATTGGTGCCATGAAGTCGAAGGTACCCATAAGGGATGAATACATTCCGACACCGATATTCTTAGTTGCCGACTGAGAATTCTTGATTATGGGGATCAACGGTCCAACATATGCATTGGGGCTAGTGTACGCAAATGGAAACTAGTCGATCGTCACGATCCTCCCATCGTGAGGAAAGCAAAGAGTACGGAAGACAGACGATACGATTGCAGTCATAGCATAAGTCCAATTGCCTCCTAGTAACAAGTTATAGTCGAGGGGCGCATCAACCACCTCAACATCCACCTCTATCGTCTTCCCACCTAACTGGACCGAGAAGGCAGGAAGAATACCATGAGGGTGGAAGGAACGATCGTCAAAATCAATCAACATGGTCAAAGATTGAGAAAGGGTCGAAGAGCCAAGGGCTTTCCAATAGATCAGGGACATCACACATGTTGTAGCGCCTTCAACAACAACAATACATTTGATGGTATACTTTGAGTAACCCACGAGGATTTGGAATGCCACATGGTAAGGCAAGTGAGGCTTCACATATGTGACATCAAACTTGATAACTTTAGAGCCACACGAATCTAGATCTCCTTACGCAGATAACAAGGTATTCCTCTGTGAAGGACATGTCTGGAGTACCTCCAGAGTCGACATCGTACAAGGGGTTTGACCCAGAGCCTCAACAATAGAGTAATTATGGGCGGCTCTAGAATTAGGATTGTGGGTAGAGCGCTTGAGTACTCCTTTCGGAATACGAGGCGAGGGCTCTAGTTTTTCGATCTATAAGGGAGTCTTCGGAGGAGGGGGAGACTCTAGACCAAGTACAGTCTATGGAGAACTGTAATCATGAGACTAAGTGGCTACATTAACCTCATATTTAACCATATTGATGCATAAACGGTCACCATCTTGTGTCGGTGTGTTTTGACTCCCACTCACCGCATTTTTGGTATTTGAGGAGCTCGAGGCCATGTGTTGATTATGTGGAAAAGGATTAGTCAGCACAACGAGCGGTAGAGATAAAAGCCTCGTAGCTTCCGCAAGTTTGGGGCATAAGTGGGTAAGGTTATTGTCTATACAAAGCTTGCAGGGAAACTTCACCTTCTGCCTTTCTTTCTTGCCCTCACCAGCATTATTATTCTACTTCTCATTATTAGCATTGTCTTTGGGTTTATTATTATTCTTCCCACCCCTATGATTATTACCACATCCTTTCTTTGTATTCCCTCCTGGTTGTTGTTTACCATTTGGGTTGGTCGATGATTGCACAGAATGTACATCCGCTGATTGACTGGGAGTGGAGGGCATAGATGAAGCTGGTCCTCCTACAGACTAGTTTAGAGACATGTCTTTCAAATGGCTTGTCACCGAGTTTGTAGATTTCATATTGGCAGAGCCTACAATTCCATTAGCATGAAGCCCGAGATTTTTTCTAGGCTCATAGTTTGACCTCAATGCATTTGGAAGAATCTCGTATAACATCCCAGACTGAGCATATATGATATCTAACTGTTGGGCTTTAAAAAACGCTTCTTCATCAGATGTAACCCCAGATGTAGAAACATCCTTCTAATATAAGGTTGTAGAGACTTAAGGAACCACTCTAGTAGGAATTCTGGGGGTATGTAGGCATTGATCAACCTCTTCTGTCTATGCCACTCCTAGATGTGATCCAAGATATGAGTGGCTTTATCCTGACGGAAGGCCGACAAAATTTCTATGCTTGCATCGTAACGTACTGGTAATTGGAAGTGTTTGAGGAAGACTAAAAGCATCTGATTAAACGTTATGTATGTCCCCCTTAGTAGCTCGATATACCATTTTGTGGCGACCCCTGTGAGGGTGCATTGAATCAATCTTAACCGAATAGAATCTTCGTTAAGGGAGTTCAAAGAGCACCAAAGGTGAAAAGTAGTGATGTGATCACCAAAATCCTTACCAGTTTTTCCTTCGAATTTTGGAATATCCGAAGGAAGCTTGGTGGGGACAGGGGGCCATGTCAGATCATGATGCACGGGGTCATTCATTAACTTAAATAAGTCTGGCAGATTGAGTGTGGCCATAAAAGAGAGACGGGGTTGCGACATCTGGCCCCAAGCTCCCTGGAAAGATTGTTTTTGGGGAATCACAACCCATCCAGGGTTTTGGTATGCACCATGGCCCTGTCCGGGATTGTAAGACCCTCCTCCAAACTGATTCACGAGGGGTTGGTTGGGCACCATTCTAGTAGGAATGTCATGATGAGGGTTGTAAAAACTACTCCCAACCAGAGTGGCTCTAGTTTGGGGGTTGCATAAGGTATGAAACTGACCTCCTTTGGGTGTGAATCCAGAGGATAAAGGTGGAGTCGTCATGCCAAACATGTTGGTCATAATCGGTACAAAGGAGGTGGGTGTAAAGGATGGACCATAAGCATTATCTTGTTCACCAGGTTGGTTACTCCATCCATAAGCATTAGGACTAGGATTAGACCCGGGGTTAATAGGAGGAAGTCCTCCAACTGTAGGAGTCGTTTGTGGGACATGAGCACCACCAAACGAAAAATGGAGTATGTGGAGGAGCCATGCCCCCAAGTCCAATACTAGTATTTGTACTAGACGTTGGGATGGAGGATGAAAATTGCGATGTGAAATTTGGCATACCATAAGAAAAAGGGCTAGAGGCCATAGGGATGAATTGAATATTGTAGCTCGACGAGTGACAAAGGGACCCAAAAGTGTTCATGGCTATAGGTTGAGTATTCACTATAGGTTGGACATGAGTGATGATAGGAACCTTCGACACTACAACCATTGTGGTTGAAGGTGTCGAAGGAGTACTGTTAACTATAATAGTTATGTGAGTTGAAGGACTCCCAGTATCTTTCTGACTCAATTCAGTACTCATTCTTGTATGATCACAAGTCTGGTAAGTGGAGGTGTGTGTACCATGCTTGATAACTTTACGCCTTTTAGAAGGCAAAGACTCAAAATGCGGTGGTAATTGTAACAAGCGGCGAGACCTGCGGGGAAGCTGGTCTGGCTCCACGATGACTCAAGGCTCGAGATATAACAACAAATCCCAAGGCCAACTAGAAATCAAGGAGCACACCAAAATAAAATAAACAAAAGGCCAATATGCACACAAATAAGATAAAGTGGTTGAAAGGGGCCTCCCTCCCTAAAGTAGGTATGCCTTGCCAAAGAGGGGCCCGAGACTCCCTACAAAAGATCGGAGGTATCAAAATCAGTTATAAGGGCCCTTGTGGGCTTAACAACCAGTCGGTCAGATCCCCCCAGAGAGGTAATCCTCCATAAAGGTTGTGTGTCGTTTGACCCTTATCTAACCCAGGGTACCTGCAGAATAACCCGTACAAGTAACCTATGTGGTACCTATGTCAAGCAACTGAGTAACCACAGTATAACCAATGCCCAAGTGAACAATCGTAAGTAAGGTCTACCATATGGGTAGGGTAACAAAGCTCAAAACCTCGAAAAAACCACCTCTCACATAGGTAAATGTACTAACAAGATCCCCATATACAAATAGATCCCCAGAAATATATCCGATGCTAAGAAGGTATTGGGGGGATATCTCCTCAACCAACTTCACGCGAACTCATGCTTAACTCCGTTGTAAGTGAAGCCTCCTAACGTCACCAATTATACAATGGATTTCACCACTCCCTTAGTCCAACACATATGTTGATTTAATAGCCTTGGAGAAGTGTACTCACAAAATCCTATTCCAAGGCTCTAAATCCTAAGCTAGTTTGTGCACCCTAGAAAATAAAATCGTTTATAATCAATTTTAAATTATCAGCGTTGCTTTTAGTGGCCTTGCTTACTCAAAAAAGGTGCGGTCGTGAAACTAATCATGTTATGACTCAACAAGTAAAATAAATGAATATGAATAAAATGCAAAGTCCTAACTTCAATTCCCAATAAATGATAAGCTTTTCAAATGCAATTTTCAATTTAGTTCTGCAATTCCAAATAAGATGCAATCTTTCTATACATGTGCTAAGATCAATGATAAGGACCCAAAATATCAAATGCCAACAATGCAAAATGCTTAATATTTTTGTATTTTCAATATAAAAGAATGAAAATGCAAGGACTGAACAACAACTTGATATAGAGATTCTACTATATGTTAACAGAGACAAAACAAGTAGGATATCAAGAAGCAAACACCCAACCCAAGATGCAAGGATAATCAATGAAAATGATGGTGAGAAAGGCACCGCTCTAAAATTCAACCAAAAAAAGGATTCCTATCATTCTACAAGCACTTAACAATCATAATAGAGACCCAAGAAGACTCAACAACCATCACAACTTACCCAACAAACATCAAAATTAGCAACCAAACAAAAAAAGGATGATGTATGCGACTGTTCAGGAGAAAACCACGTATATATGCTTCTTGCAGAAGGACATCACATGTATGTACGCGACTATCAGGCAAAAACCCGCATATATGTGTTAAAACACTGTCGGGATAAGGATAATGCCAAGAAACTTAGACTCAAAATGAACTGAGGCTATCAAGCAATCAAACGACAAGAAACTCAATATAAACAAGAGTAATCAAAGGAGAAAAACACTCCAAACCCCGAAAAGAAGATTCTTTCCCCAGTATGGTCGCCAATTCTGTTACGAGGAACATCTCTCTATGGCTAGGGATAAACCACAATAGACGGAAATGATTGCAGAAATCAACTCTAATCTCAGATATGCTATATAAGCAAGTATGCTAACGAGACAAGATAAAGAGCCTACCTCGTCCAAACGTTCGATGAAGTCCACCGTTGAGTACTTGACTCAAAGCAATATACCTGCAACTTGTCCTCAACAACCAAGAAATGCAAGCATATGTTGATAATATATAAAGTTAGCACATTCAATAGCATAATCCATCAACATTCATAACAAATATACCCATGGAATAACAATTTGAATATTTGCAAGATATTAATTGGATGAGAAAAGAGTATTTCTATTAAAATGTAATCAATAGAAGTGAATGAATTACAAACTTTTGTGCCGGCACGGTTCCGAATCGAGAAACTAAGTCCCTTCCAACTGGGCCTCCACCACTTCAATCCTCCACCAAAGGCAAGGTCATATAAGAGAGACAATGAGGTTCTCAATCAAGTAGGGAAGAGCTTGGGGGCTGAACAATGTGTTCAGACTTAAAAGGAGAAAGGGATGCAGACTCAATATAAAGTGAATAATTTCTCTAGAGTAAATTTGCTCTCAAAGTTGAATTCTTCTCCTCTTTTCCATAGCTCGGATATGGCCCATTTATAGCCTTCAAGTGGAATTGAAGGGCCGAGTCAAAATGTTTCCAGTATATGGAAGGTCAAGGATCATGGATCTCGTGACGTGATATGGAAACCCAACATTATTTTTTAATTTTGCGCATAAAACCTGATGTACGCGGACTGTAGTGGTGCAACATGTGTATACGCACATTGTATAATAATTAGGGTGTGTCCATGTGGAAAAATATTGTTTTTAGCTCTGGGATTTGCAAAAAGGGACTTCAAGTCTGCATAGGGAAATGGAAAAAGGCCTTTTGAGCAACTTTGCATAGTGTGAGGCAATTTTTGCTATAATAGCTGGTCCTTCTCATGGGTTCATCATTGCATAGTTGGAGAAGGGCATTAGTAGAGTGACTAGGAAACATGTATACCAAAACCACATACTGGGGAAGAACGACAATAATGCTAAGGAAATAATCAAGTGATTTCCCAGCAGTAGAGTTTGCCAAACAAATGTGAAGGGCACATGAGAGCTAAGCAAGTCGCCTCAACATTGGAATGAGATACGTGGAAGCCAATTTACAACCCACTTGCCAAACGATGGTTGCATGTTATTATAGCTTCTCAACGTGTCTCTACTATCGGTAAATTACTTGGTGAGTTGCTGAATGGGTGGAGACACATGACTTTCACGTATCGAAAAAATCTTCGAATTTTTAAATTTAACCATTGACATCATATACTTATCTTATATAGATATTGTAACAAATATGTTCAAATGCTACACACGCGGGAGAGAGTCTATCTTAAGATACCCTTGTAAAGTGTTTTATGTGGTAATGTGAGCAAAATTGCCCTCCTTTACTTGTTAGAAATGCATTGCATCTTTCTTTCATTAGGCAAGTACTTGTAGCGCGTTACTATCTACCTTGTTTTTATATGAACGATGAAGTATTAATGGAGGTTACTTATCCTCCTTTTTGACTTTTTGGAGATAATGAATGGTAACATCTATATTTGGCTAGATCATTTAATGAGATTGAGAATTTTCATGTTTTTAGAAATTGATATCGAGTTTAACATGTTTTGGTCTTGAACTTGTTACTTCTTAGAATGCCATAAAAAAAGGGCTAATCATATAATTTACAAGATTAAGTTCTATGAATCAAAACATTTTACCCTCAAATATAAACCCACGACCAAAACTCAAAATTGATTCTGTTGGCACATACATTTAGAGTGTTTTATGGACCTTGTAACTTGTATGTTGTCCCTGTAGCATCAAGGAGGAAGGGAAAACCCTAGCAACAATGACACTTAGGGCTCCTTGGTTTAGGTCTATGGCATCAACATGGGTCATGGCGTCACAACTTGGGATTGTAGTCTTAGCAATATGGACGGTTACAATCCTTTGGTTGATTACTTCGAGGATCTCCAATCAGATTTAGAGATATTCTCAAACCTCTTGATCAACCATGGTGTACATCACATAGTTGACGAGGGAGATTCACATGGGTTAAGGTGTGACTTGAGGGGGCCCCTGTTAGATGGTTGTTAGGAGATCTTCCCTCCTACTCACCATGCAAATGTTTAGGTACAATTGGTACGGATCAGGTTCATGTGGAGTTAAGTCAGCGGATTACCTTGCGAAATTTGAGTAAGGCTCAAGTGCCGCATGAATTGGATATGAACAAGGTGGTAAAGTCGAAGCGATGCTCATTGTGCCATAAAAATCCTGTGGATGGGATCAATGGAAAAGGAATGGACTCTACTACTGGGCTACAACCCTATCTGTCACCTCCTTTCTCGTGGTTGTATAGGGGTGATTTTCAGGTGGAAGGCGGATATAGAGGTTATTTTAGCTGGACAATGGTATTGGGACCGTCACTTGTTCTGCTATGAGCCATGGCATCCGTTATTCGATGCCAGGGAGGAGTGTATCTCCAGTTTTCCAATTTGGATCAAACTTCCAAACTTATCCCTTGAGTTTTGGTCGGAAGAGGGGTTTAAAGATATTGGTGAGGTTTTGGGTTCATACATTGCCTTGGATAAGAAATACAAGTCTTCAAGCTATCAGTCTGTGGCTCAAATTCTTGTGGATATTGATCCAAGACTTGGATTATTTGAGTCCCTAGATATAGTAATGGGTGAAATAGTTTATACTCAACAACTTGATTATTTGAATGTGTCGATTAGTTTTTCTCATTTTCATCGCATTGGCCACTTGCATGGTGAATGTGATTTGAGTGTTTGAAGGTTGGGTCATCTTGGGGAATGTGTAGGTTCAGGGGGTCCATAGATTAAGCTCACAACGAGCTCAAAGGAGAAGACGCCTTAGAAGGTGGCCTCTTTCGGTTCAGGTGGTGCTATGGGCGAGGTCCTGGAGGCAATTAAGGATGACTCCCAATCAAAATCTCAAGAAGAAATTCCTGCAAGCACTTCCAAGCAAGTCGAGCTGTGTGTTGAGGTGGCATCTGTATTGGATAAATTGACTGGTGATATGGGTCTGTCTTCTCCTCAACGTAGAAATATGGAAGCTAATTGGGATTCATGTCTACCAGATGCACACATTACTGGTAAGTCAAATTCATTATTACCTTTCACCCTTGTAAGCAATTATTCTAATTCAGGTGATGATTGATAGAGGGCAAAGGGGTGGCGTCTACTTCTATCTCAATAAGGGACGAGTCATTTCCAGTTGATTATGTGAGGCTGACTGTGGAAGGGGGTATTGTTGATCCTCCATATGAATCTAATTACATTGCCAAGGACTCCCCTTCCTGTACCAACATCATTTTTTCGGGCTCCCATTCCATTTCTTCTGGACATGAGTTATATCTACTTCGCCCTCATGATCAAGGATGTTTTTTATCTGGGGGTTTAGGTCTGGATAGAAATAAAGAGTTGGTTCATTTAAAAGTCGGTCGTAAGTCAACCATAAAACATGCATAGGAGCATGCATCAAGAGAAGTGTTCCAGGGGAAGGAAAAAATTATTACTGGGGTCCTTAGAGCATAAATGACCTCAAGAAAGGCTAAACCATGATTATTATGTCTATCAATATCCGTGGCTTGGGAGGGAAATCCAAAAATCTATCCCTTTTTAGTCTGTGTGATTTGTCCAAACTAGATATTCTTATCATTTAGGAATCTATGGGGTGTTTTGATTCCTTTGTTGATCCAGAATCGGATCCAGAAGCCTAACAAGGCTAAAAAAGGCTAAAAAATGAAAGTTCTTGGAATCTGACGAAACCAATGCCATTGTGTCCGTCTCGTCTTCCTGATTCCGGTCATATATTTACTTCGTCAAATGGGCTCCGTATGCGCAAGATATTGCGTTCTGTCCGGAAACCCAAACAAGCAAAAAAAGGGGATGACTGTATAGTCCGTACAGTGCCACGTGGCAGGCTGACTGTACAGGCCGTACGACCATACAGATGATGTGGCAACTTATGGGGGAAACATGTGGCAGGTGATGTGGCGTACGAAAGACGAATGGACCAATTAGAGGGTGAAACATGGCACAGGATGACGTGGCAGACATGTGGCAGGGCTGACAGGGCAATGACTGGATAGGTACGGTGACAGGTGGCAGACACGTGGACGAATCAACGATCGACACTTGGCAGATTTTGTTTGGTTGTTGATGTGCCACGTGGTCTATTCATGGGCTGCCATGTGGCACCATGTGGTTGGCTGTGCGGTTTATGTAAAAGTTATTGGAGTGCACGGGAGTCGAACCCCTGACCTCCCCTTCGAGCATATGGACTGGCAGGGCCAGGCTAGCCAGCCTGCCCTCGTTTGGTTCTTAACAGTTATATGTTAAACTTATTATTTAAGTTTGATTAATGTGTTGGTCGGAGGCGGGAAGGGCTGGGGCCTAGCCCCAGCCCTTGGTTGTAGTACCGCCCCATATGGCCACGAGCGTGGAGGTTAAACGGTCAGCGCCAAGGTATAAGCCCATGGTTCTGGGCCTAACTCCATGGGACCCGGACCTTTACCACACGAGCACGGAGGTAACGCAGCAGGGGTGTATGTGATAGGGACCAGCCCTCGGATCCCGGGTGGATCACACAAGATCGGGGCCTATCCACCAGATTTGGGCGTGCGGGTAAGTTCGTTAGCCCGAGGGTCCTATGCCTACGCACCACCGATGACTAGGAGCCAGGGACAGGGGGGGCCAACACAAAGCCAGTGGAGCGCCTGGCCACATGGTCACCTCCCACATGACTAGGGGTGCGCGTTTTGGGGGCTGCACCCTACATTTTATACCAAATGGGTTTGTTTTGCTATAGTTTGGGATTCTATTTGATTTAATGCCTATTTTTAATGGATTTTCTCCATTATTGGGAGATATTGGGCATTTTTGGAGCCCAAATTTTGGGAGGAAGTTGGGGATGGATAACCAACTTTAGATCTATATAAACCAGGCCTGTTTGAGGCCATGGAGGACAGTCAGAGTAGAGTTATGCTGAAGTGAAGCCAAGCCAAAGCCATTTTTATGCAGGGAAGCTATTGAGGAGTAGACGCTTGTGGGCCATTTCTGGGAGCTCCGGACGTCTGTTTTGCGTGCCGTTTTCTTTGCAGGGTTCTAGAGATCTGGAAGAACATGACCAGATTAGTCTTGTAGCCTTTTTCCACTGCTACGATGTACTTTTGAGCTTTTGAACAGAAATAAAGAAGCCTCCCCCATAGAGACAAAGGCCCAGAGATGTAAGCAAAGTTGTGCCGAACTCCATTATCAATTCTTGTGTTATGGTTTGCTGTCTATTATTTCATTTCAGATCTGTATATGTGTATATGGTTGTCATAATTCCTCTTCTTTCCTCATTCTTTCATTAAGTTTCTCAAATGGTTAATTAACGCATGCAAAATTAAAACTCAACCATAGTCATTAAAAGATCATTAACGCATGCAAAATTAAAACTCAACCATAGTCATTAAAAGATCCTACGGATCAAGTGGTATCAAAGCTAGTTGACGTTTGGATTTGAGTTTTGCATGTTAACCAGGGAAAAGCTACAACGTGGTGAAGGCAAGCTTGTTGCAGAGAATCCATTAATTGGATTGAGAAAGAGAGCTTCTCACAGCGAGAAGATGGCATCGAAAGAAGGGATTTCTC